>JADRCD010211801.1:0-48181 GCA_019843815.1 Montemys delectorum | reverse complement strand
CACACACACACACACACACACACACGTGAGTGTAGATGCCTATAGAGATCATAGAAATGAGAACCTCTGAAGATAGAGTTATGGGAGCCACCTGATGTGGGCGCTGGAAAACAAACTTGAGTCCCCCCTGAAAGAACAAAGGGTGCTCTTCCACAGCTGAGCCATCTCCCAGACCCTATCCAGTTACTTTTCTTTTTGAGACAAGGCCTCACTGCTCTGTCCCTTGCTGGCCTGGAACTCCCGGTGTAGACCAAGCTGGCCTCCAAGTCACAGGAACTCACCCACCTCTTCTCCCCCGGTGTTAGGATTAAAGGAGTGTGCCGTCCTACCCATCCTCCCCCTGGTTACTTTTTAAGATAGAAGAACACTACAGTATTGTCCCTCAAAACCCCAGCTTGCCTTAGACCCAGGGCATCTCAGGCTACTAACGCTGGAAGCTCTGCGGCACTGTCACTTCTGAGACCACAACGCCATGCACTGATGTCAACTCAATGCCTCTGAACAGGGAACGGTGAGGCAAACCTGTGAATTCACTGCAGAATCACGGCTTCGAAAGCCAATCGTAAATGGCATTGGGAGAAACAACAGCACGACTGGACACCAGCCTGAAAAGCTGGGTCGCTTAACTCAGGTTTTTATTTACGTTCTGAACTGAGCTGCGCCGTGTAGGACTAAAATACGGTCCATTTAAAATCCTCATTATTTTAAATCCATTGAACCACAAGTCATTCCTGGATCCACCGTGAACCTGTCACCTGTAAAGTGAGAACCAGATGTCAGCTGCCTTTGTATGCCCCCACTGCACAGTGAGTCCCACTGAAAGAGAAAAAAAAGACGCAGCCAGCGTGCTGAAGGCACACCTGGCCGTGCACACCTCCAGTCCCAGCATTTGGAAAGCCAAGACGGAGTTTGTGAGTTCGAGGCCAGCATGCTGTACAGTGTGAAGCCCTGTTCCGAACACCAGGGGCTGCGATGACGTTCAATGGTAGAGTGCTTGTCCAGTGTGCACAGCTCTCCATGTTCAATCTGACTGTCTGTCATTCACCAGGTACCCCACCTGGCTCTAGGGACAGTACCTAGACTTGAACACGAGGAACAGAGAGCATGCTGGGTAAAGTCCAGCCCCTGGACTCCAATTGCCAGCATTGAACTCAATCTCTATTGTGTCTTAGCTAAGCCTATCTTGTTGGGTGGCTAAAACTTTAGCTTTCGTTTGCTGTATCTTAAGAACAAGAATAATACGGTTCCGTAGGGTCATTGTGAGCCACAGAGGCTGAAGTGTGTTACTCTTCAAGTATAGCCCAGAGCTGGGCATGGATATAGATTCCTTGCTTAGTCTAGTCAACTTTGACCTCACCCTCACACCAGAGAGCTTAGACAAGGGCCAGGATGGCTGATCCACACAGCCCACATCAGGCCACAGCCATCAAGGCCCTGTGTGGGTGGTAAGTACCACAAAGATGTCACCCCACCCGGGGTTTCTGAGAGAAGCTATTGGAGTGGGTCTTGGAGTGAGTCTTGAGAAACAGTAGAGTTCCGGCAAACCAGGGTGTGAATTGCTATTGGGTGAAAGGCTGGTGTTAAAGGCATTGCGTTTTCAGGGGGGAGTCTCTTGTTTTTAAGGAACTCTGAAGTGATCATTGAGACAACAGGGGTGTGTGAGAACTGCAGTGGTCTGGAGCAGTCTCTTACAGTATGGCCACCACTGTAAGAGCATCGATCCCAGGGCTCTGCAGTATGGGACAGTTACAGAATATCACACGCAGAGATGCATGGTAGCCTCAAAGCCACAGCAACCCCAGGGCGCCCTGCATGGAGCCTGAGACAGAGGCACAGACCCTGCCATAGCCATCCCCGCCCTCACAGCAAAGAGCTCTGCCCTGCTGGGCTTGGCACAGACAGATGTCCTCTAGATGATGACTTGGTCTCCTTATCAGGAAAGGGAGCCAATATCGCTGGGCCTATCAGCTTGGTGTGCAGGCTGGCAGACGCCATGCTGGTAGGATTGTGCCATGCCATGTAAGGTGTGATCCAGGAGGCTGCTCTCAGATAGACGGTTATTATTAAATGGGTGCTGTACCCCGATGCTGTCACAGGAGAGACAAGGCCAGAGATCAACCTTGGGGACTGTCCCTCTGATACCATTCACCTTCTTCTTTGAGACATTGAGTCCCACCGTCCAGGGTCTCACAGATTAGGCTAGGTTGACTGGCTTTTGCGTCACAGGGATCCTCCTATCTCCATGTCCCTAAAGCTGGGATTACAAACACATGTTACCACTCTGGCTTGGTTTTTTTCCAAGGGTTCTGGGAATCAAGGTCAAATCACATTATCAACTGAGCTATCCCCTGCCCCACCCATCTGCCCCCAACAGCACACAAGCCCTGATTCTGCAGCAGTTTGGGGAACAGGGACAGTGGCTGCCCGTAAACATGTTCTGGTCCTCTTTGAAATGGCATCCTAGTGACCGCCTCTGACCAGGTTTCCCTCCTCTGTTTGCCCTTTCCATTTGTGTACCCCCTCCTTTCCTGCCACCTCCGCCCACTCCTGCCATGGTTCAGGTGTGACAACTTCTGTGAGGTCGCTGGGGTTACCCTTGTTCAGAGGCCATGACTACTCCAAGCATCAGTCTGTCCCTATCTGTCCCTTCAATGTGGCTCATCCTCCACTTACTCTGCAGGAAGCGCACACCAGGGTGACAGGAAACCTGGGCTGTGGCTGAGGCAGATAGTCGTGACTTTGGCCTCTGTGAAAGTCAGGCAGCTCCTCGGCGCCTCCTCGGGTGAGGTCATCGCTAGCAGGAAAGGAGGCTTCTCTGTCCCCTGTACATCGCAAAGCATGATCAGAGCAGCCAAACAAATGAGCAACTGGAACGGAAGGGTCTGGGGGTTAAGCATGGCCTGGTGCTGAGCCAAGGAGCCAGGGCTGTATGTGCAGTACATCTCTCTTCCCTCTAACTGGGGTGCAATCTGATGTTTGGGCTATTTTCCCCTCAGGTACTCTGTTTACAAGGACCCAGCAGGCTGGCTGAGTATCAACCCCATCAATGGAACCATCGACACCACAGCTGTGTTGGACCGGGAGTCCCCATTCGTCCACAACAGTGTGTACACTGCCCTGTTCCTGGCTATCGACAGTGGTGAGTCGCTTGGGGAGGACTAGCAGGGTGTGTGTGTGTGTGTGTGTCACTTTCTGGTGTGTTTGTGTGTTTCTTTCTGAATCGGGTGTGAGGTGTTCCTGAAGAGGAGGAAGCAAGTAGGAACAGATAAACCATGCTACTCACACATACATCAGGTCAGTGACATTCCCGAAGCCAGGGAATCAGTCTTTGTGGAAAGGTAAATATGTCCATCTAGGGGTCAGCGCAGGGGCTCACTGTACTCTCTCAAGGATGGATCCCAGGACAGGAAGCCACACTGTCTCAGCCGCATAGGAGGTTCTATCCCACCATGATGTAATCCTTCCAGCCAGTTGCTGTATAATAACAAAATTCTGCTCCTTCTAAAGCTAAGAAATGCCAGACTCCATGCTGGATGCTGGGGACATGGCAGAGAATGAGCTAGAACCTATCTCCTGAAACATGAATGTTAGCAGAGTGCATAGCACCTCAGGCACTCTCTGTTCTTTGGGGATCAGACTGTGTAGCAATGGCAGACACAGGGAGAGTCCTTAGGAGACATATGGTTGGTGGCTTGCACTAGACACCGAAGCAGACAAGAAGAGATCAGGTTCTGGAAATGCCACGGAGATTGCAAGTACAGAGCTGGCGGAGTCTACTGTGAACTGTTGCTGGGGTCTCCATCAGGCTGTGTTTCCAAGTTCTTGTGTCTTGCTCTAAGGTCTGAAGAAGTAAGTATGTGCAGATGGCAGAACAGCAAGAGATTTTATTCAGAAGCAAAGGTGCAGGCCGGATGCGAGGGAGCCACAGGCTCTGGGCAAGTTACTCCTGAGCAGCGGTTTACACTTCAGCCTCCCTTCTGAGGGTTCAGAAGGAGAGACAGTTGGTTCAGGGGTAGGGTATGGGTAGTTTTGTTTTAAATGGCAGGCTTCGTTTATGTAAGACTTTATTAACAGCCAGTGTTCTTTCCCATGATGCATCTGATCCTAATTATATGCACAGCCAATCGTGAGAACACAGGAGGTAGGAAATAGAGGGTTTCCCCTAAAAGGTCACTCAGAGGATACAATTTGCCTGACTGTGAACACACCTGAAACCAGTTCAGGGTGGATCAGTGCCCCTAGTTCAAGATCTGTTTCAGGATCAGGGATCAGGGTTGAGGCTAAACTGAAATGTCTTATTATGTCAAGTGTGCACAGCGCACAACATATCTATCTCTTCCTGGCTTTTGTAAAGCGAGCTGTTCTGAGTCAAAGACTGGGTATTGAGTCTTCCTAGGTCAAGACTTCAGGGACTTTTTATATATGCCTAATGGTACTTCCAACCCAGCTTCATGCTGGGCACCCAAATGGGAGGACACACATGGTACAAATGAGCCATCCATGGCACACAACAGACATCGTGAAGTCAGCCCTTGAGTCTCACCTGCAACGTCAGAGCTGTAAGGGAGAGAAGCAGGGAGATGGAAAAGGAGAGGATGGGCTGCCTCTGCTGCAAGTGGCTATAAAGAGGTCAGCTGGATGGCTCTGGGAAAGTCACAGCTTCAAAGCATCACAGACGACAGGCAGGGAGATGGCTCCGTGGAGAAAGGTGCTTGCCGCCAAGCCTGACAACGTGGGGCTCATCTGATAGAAGAAAACCAGCTTCTTCAAGTTGTCCTCTGACCCCCACCACCTGGGCCATGGTATGTGCATGCCTCCACCCATAAACACGTGCACTAATAATAAATTAAATTAAACAAAGACAGAGTATCTCAAGTGGCCAGAAGACCCTGAGTTCTTGAGGTGAAACTGCTGCGCTGAACCAGCTCATAGACAATCGCTCAAGACACCAAGACAGCTCATGGGCAGTCATCCACCAAGACACTAAGAGCCAGAGCAGACACTGAAAGAGAGAGGTCCTTGTGTCTGGAGAGTTAGTCGGGTAAAATGGCTGGTCATATCTTTTCTGCCCAGAGTGAGCCCAGAAAAGCCCCTCCTCCATCCTGAGATAAAGAATATCACAAGGCGGGCTAGCAAAACTTAAAGGTGGGTGGGCTGGTGTAGACTAGAACATGCGAGTAGCCCTGGAGAGAAGGAACCTAGGAGTTGGGTCATGAGTCAGGCTACAGCTGTGCAAAGATGAGAAAGGACAACTAAGCAGGCACCAGACTGTTAACAGGTGGGACCCAGGGCCTGCACTGGTAGACCACACAACCATCACAGTATCTGGTTTAGAGCAGGAGCCCAGGGCTGTGCATGGGGGGTTGCTCGCTGTGCATGGGACCATGTGGCCGGCTTTGAGATGCTAAAAATTAGACTTGATTCTGTCAGCTTCCAAAACAAACTGCTGTAGAAAGACAATTCTCAATGCTAAGATGTAAGGTTGGTCAAATGAGGGTTAATTCTGTTTATAATCCCAGGTTACAGTCCATCATAGCAGGAATGCCACAGTGGCAGGCATTTGAAGGTGCTAGTCATATTATATCAATTGTCAAGAGCCAAGAGAAATAAATGCATGCATGCCCACTTGCTTGCTACTTAGCTTTCTCCACTCTTACACGGCTCAGCGCCCTACCTAGGGAATGGTGCCACCCACAGTGGGCTGAGTCTCTCCACTCAATGAACAATCAAGACAGTCAATCCCTCGCAAATGTGCCCACAGACCAACCAGACCTGATCTAGACAGTCCTCCCCCCCAATTAAGAGGTTATGTAGGTTATGTCAAGTTGACAGTCCAAACTAACCATAAAAATGCAAAATTCATTACATCTTAAAAGAATGCAGACATGAGGGAAGTTGGGGTACTAATCTAGACAAACTGGGCAAAGGGTATAAATCTTAATAGGAGAAAGGTGGCATAGGGCTCCCAGCCTAGAGATCAGGAACGACTGCTTTCAACAGACAAGGAGCTCATTTTGGAAGACTAGTCCCATCTGGCTTTGAGATAAATACTGCATGATGTCTCATGAAATGCTGGCAGTAAAGGAAGGGACGGTCAGCACAGCCTGAGTCACATGCTACATAAACAAGGGGTGGCAGTGACCGACAGCTCTGTGACACAACGCCAGGCTCTGAAGTGAACGCAAACATCTGAACATCAACGAAACCCATTATTCTTTACAATTAATACACGCTGATTTTAATTTTGCCTTAGATTTATGAATCTGAGTACTTCTCCTACGTGTACACCTGTGCACCACATGCACTAGTTCCTGCAGAGTCAGAAGAGAGTTGTCAGATCCCCTGGAAGTAGAGTCATGGACAGTTGTCACCCACCATGTGGGTGCTGGGAACTAAACCCAGGACCTTTGCAAGAGTAGCAAGTGCCCTTGACCACTGAACCACCTCTCCTGACCTAATACACTAAATTTAAACATGTTTTTACTTCTGGAATTTTTTTTTAAGTATCCAGAGACTGGTGCGATAACTTGGTGGGTAAAGGTGCTCGCTGCCAAGCCTGGGCACCTGAGTTCAATCCCAGGCCACATAGTAGGAGTAGAAAACAACTTCTCAGGTTATCTGACTTCCACGCATGAGCACCCATATATGCACACATGCACAGTCAAACAAACACACATGCACACATACATGTACAAACACACACACATACAGGAAAGCACATTTATGGGCATGCACACACACACAAATGTAATTTTTAAAAATTTTAATATCCAGACCAGCATTTTTTTCAGGATGGAAGTGTAGCTCAGTGCTCTACTCAATCCCCAGCACCACTTAAAAGATAGAAAGACCCCTCTAGGACATCAGTTCCTCACCTTTGCCTTTTTCCATCCTTTACATTGCTGGCATTTTCTATGAGGCTGAGTTTTACTGTGGCTCTCACTAGCTGTCTGGTTTCTAAGGACATCCTATATAAAGCTCGTGTTTCTGCAGAGGAGGAGTAAGTGGTCTCCATTGTTTCTCAAGGCGTGGTGCCCAGAGGGCACCTGTAGGCCCTGTTGAACTCTGTGACTCAGGTTCCATGTTAACCAAGGAGGTTTATTCCTGCTTACAACATTGCTGTAAGGAAAAAGAAGACACCAAGCCCTCCTGACCCCTAAAGAAGCCAAAAGGCTTCTCAGGATTAACTGCAGTGCACGGGGCCGAAACAGAAAGGCTGAAACCACAGAAACCACAATGAGCTCATACACAGGTGCAGGGAGTGCTGCCCAGTGGTTGGCTCTGACTCAAGCTGTTTAGACATAAGATTTCATATTAATCCTTAATTTGATGGGTTTTAAGGCATGGAATTGTAAGATTTAAAAAAAAAAAGAAAGAAAGAAAGAAAGAATGGAAACAAGGCTGATGTTGCTGCACTGGAGAAAAGCCGGACTGGGTGGACCCTTGCCCCACTCTCTTACCACTATCATCAGATACGGAAATTCAAGCTGTGCTGTCACAGATGTCTCTAGAGGATAGAAATGTCCCCAGAGGCGTGAGCAGAAAACAGGTTGGAATTAACTGCCGCACAGGACTGTTGTGAGGGACGGCCATATTGAACAGAGCCCCAGAGAGTTAAAGCAGAAGGATACACCCAGCAAAGGCCTTGTCCATCAGAGGGAATTGTGAGCCAAGGCTGCCTTGATGCTTGCGGGAGACTTATCTCTGGGTATTAGGTTTATCTGGAGAAAACCAATTTATCCGGCACGCCAACAGGTGTCTCAGCTTTATCCAACGTGAGGACTTGTGTTTATTAATTTGCTACAAAGTTGGCTATTTGATGGGATGAGAGACTAAGGATTTTTGTCATTTAACGCCCGGAAAGCTAAATCTCCAAAGTTGATTTTCTGCAGACTGAGACTCACTCCAGAATATGTGCCCAAAGGCAGTGATAAAACTTCGAGAAGTGCCAGGTTGGATGTAGCTGCAGACCCTAGAAAGTTCCAGCAATACCCACAACCTTTGCTATAAAATTATCAGCGTTACAGACAGAGCGAGGGAGAGGAGCTGGTCCTAAGGGAGTGAAAGGACTTGTGGATCTGATTCTAGGTTAGAGGCAGTCATCCTCCTGCCCCTATCCCCTTTTCCCACCCACCTTCCTAAAGGAGAGGTGGGTGGAGATTGGGGAGGACAGAAACACTTGTGAGCGTCAGGTGGAGACAGAGCAGGGAGAGGCACATTGCAAACTCAAGAGTCTTTTCCATTATGGACTTCCTTTTCTGCATATTTTAAATTTTTCACTTAAGTGTATGCACACAGGATTGAATGTGGACGTGCACATATGTGCAGATGCCCACTTTCTTAGTTAGGGTTTTACTGCTGTGAACAGACATCCCACGACCATGACCAAGGCAAGTCTTATAAAGGACAACATTTTAGTTGGGGCTGGCTTACAGGTTCAGAGGTTCAGTTCATTATCATCAAGGTGGGAGCATGGCAGCATCCAGGCAGGCATGGTGCAGGAGGAGCTGAGAGTTCTGCATCTTCATCTGAAGGCTGCTAGTGGAAGACTCACTTCCAAGGAGCTAGGATGAGGGTCTTATAGCCCACACCCACAATGCCATGTCTACTCCAAAAAGGACACACCTTCTAATTGTGCCACTCCCTCAGCCAAGCATATACAAACCAGCACACCCACAGAGGCCAGAAGAGGGTGTTGGGTTCCCTGAAACTAGACTCCTGATGTGGATGCTGTGAACTAAACCATACCACGGACCACAGCCTCTCTTGAAGAGAGCAGCAAGTACTCTTAACTACCGAGCAGTCTCTCCAGCCAGCATCCCAGTGGACTTTAAAACACAGTACAAAACCTCCTGTGGTCTCACAGGAAATAAGAGACCAACTAAAGGAATCCAACTAAGTTCTCATGACACCTGAAGGTGGCAGGGAGCTGAGATGACTAGAGAGACAGGCTGCTCTTCCAGGTCCAGAAGAGCTGTGTCTCCTGCAGCCTTCAGGAGTCAAGCAGCTCGAGGCTGTGAATCACACCAGAGGCACGCCAGATTTGACCATGACTGGTTATCCTGAAGCCCTGCCTCACCACCCAGCTTCACCAGCAATGCTGCAGAGGAAGCAAGATCTCAAGCTGTCTGGGAAAAGTTCACAGCAGGAAACAACCAATTCGCTCCTATATAATAACCTTCAACTCATAATCTACAACAGCAGTTCTCAGGGCTGGAGAGATGGCTCTCAAAGGTCAAGAGCACTGACTTGACTGCTCTTCCAGAGGTCCTGAGTTCAATTCCCAGCAACCACATGGTGGCTCACAACCATCTGTAAGGGGCATCCGAAGCCTTCTTCTGCTGTTTCTGAAGACAGTGACAGTGTACCCACATATAAGAAATAAATATGGTGCCGGGCGATGGTGGCTCATGCCTTTAATCCCAGCACTTGGGAAACAGAGGCAAGTGGATTTCTGAGTTCGAGGCCAGCCTGGTCTACAGAGTGAGCTCCAAGACAGCCAAGGCTATACAGAGAAACCCTGTCTGGAAAAAACACAAAAAAAAGAAAAGAAGAAAGAAAGAAAGGAAAGAAGGAAGGAAGGAAGGAAGGAAGGAAGGAAGGAAGGAAGGAAGGAAGGAAGGAAGGAAGGAAGGAAGGAAGATAGATGGCTGGAAGGGGGGCCGGGCCTGGAGTGAGCAGGACAAAAAACTCTAGCAGTTCTCAACCAGTGGGTCAAGATCCCTTTGGAGGGGGTGGGGGGTCAAACAACCCTTCTGCGGGAGTCACCTAAGATGATAAGAAAACACAAATACATTACTATCCATAACAGTAGTAAAATTACACTTACGAAGTAGCAATATCAACAATTTTATAGTTTGTGGGTCACCATACCCTGAGGAACTGTATTAAAGGGCCACAGCTGTCTATAACATCCCTGGACCTGCAGAGAAGGATGAACTTGTAACTGGTAGGAATTTGTAACAAAGGGAGAAGCAGACATGTGAGGATCCAGATATTTGAGACAGCATGTTTGCCACAGACCAGGGTTTCTTGCGGGGACCCCGTGTTCCACAGGACGATGGGTCCTGGCCAAGTGTGCACGGGATTCGGCTGTGACAAACAGACTTACACAAGCAGTGTATGATCTGAGTGTATTTTTTAAAAAATGGCATGAGACTCTTACAATCATTGTAAAAGAGATAATAAAAAATCTAGCAGCTCAGTAGTCAAGGTACATCTGAGTCTACCTAAAATATACTGGGTCTAAAAACAGCAGCCATCTTCTCTGGTCTGGTGCAGCACCCACCACCCCCAGGCTCTGAGCATGCTCAGGCCACATGGGCCCAGCCAGAGTCCTGGGGGGCTGCGGACTGAGTCCAACTGCTCAATGCAGACTCCTCTATCTAGAAAACTAACTGCTGCACACTATCTCTCACATACACACTCAGCTCAAGGTCCCGCCCATCCTAGGTAAAACCGCCCACTATGCTAATCTTCTGGGCTAGTGGAGGTTAGCCCCAGGGGATCCTTGTAAAACTAGTTCCTGGGATTAGTCTCCATTCTATAAGCTTCAATGCTGTATTCCCTTCCTTATTTCCCTAACAATGCCAGAAGCAATGAGTCTGGGTGGGTAACTTCTAAATCAGGGTTTGGCTAAGATGTTGGAACATTGGTAAAAGGTCAGAGAGGTCTGATTTTTTCTCTAGCTGTCATATTTTGGTGGACATCTAGCACAAGAGTAAGAGGACGTATCTGGGCTACCTCTGAGTTAGGGGGTGCAGGGCTACAATGCGGGTGCAGGAGACTGGCTTTCTTTAAGCTTATGCCTCAGATTACTGCGGTCACGCAAGGCCTGCGTGGCACATGTTCAAGGACTGGACCCAAAGAAAGAAAGTTTCACCCGAAACTTGAGTTCTGTAATAAATAATCAAGAGGCTGGTCCAGAACTGGGATGCATCAATCTCCTGAGCGCCGTTCTGCCAGGCATAGATTTAACAGCAGAACCAGGATTTGTGATGTGCGATCCGGAAAAACGACGAACATGATGCACAGAGAGAGTGAAGAATTGAGGCACAATGAGACATCAGTGGGGTGTATTCATTAACTCTTTTCTTTTTGGTTTTTCGAGACAGGGTTTCTCTGTGTAGCCCTGGCTGTCCTGGAACTCACTCTGAAGACCAGGTTGGTCTCGAATTCAGAAATCCACCTGCCTCTGCCTCCCAAGTGCTGGTATTAAAGGCAAGTGCCACCACTGCCCGGTTTTCAGTAATTCTTTAATCATACTCACCACAAACCAATTTAGGGGGGAATTTGAGAGAGTGTGGTCGATCGTGACAGAGCAGGCATGGTGATGGGCAAGTCCACGCATGGAAACAGGCTGGAACCCCAAGGACACTCCCCTCCCCCCCCAAGACTCACTTCCTCTGGCTAGACTCCACCTTTGAAAGGTTCAACAACCTCCCAAAACAGCGCCACCATCTGGGGACCAGGTGTTCAAACATCTTTTGGGATGCTTCTAATCCAAACAGTAACGTGGGGTGTGCAGGCACCTGGAGCCACAGGACTGGATGTGATGTCACACTGGGCAGCTGTTGAAGAAGATGTGATCAGGCACTTCCCCAAACGGATGGAAGACATAAAGTTCATCAAACCACAGGATGAAACTTGAAGGAAACACATCCCAGGACACATTCAAACCTATAAAGACTGATCATGGAGAAATGTTCAAAGCAATCTGAGAACAAAATAGAACTCAGCATCGAAGCCCCGGCTCAGCATTGGCAAAATCCTGCTTTCCATCCCCACATGCAAAGCTGAAAATAGCCTTGGTTATGTTTCTCATTTCTGTGATGAAATACCTTACACAAACGGAGTAAGGAAGCCATTGAAAGGAGGGATGGTTTGCTTGAGATCAGTCATGACAAGAGAGCATGGTAACCGGTGAGCGGGGCTTCCGCACTTGTACACATACAAATAAATAGACAAATAAGTCATTTAAACATTTTAAATGACCTAAGAAGAAATCAAATAATCTTAAATACCCCAATATTTATGGAAAAAAATCTTTGTTGAAATCCTTCCAACTAAGCAAGCTACAGGCACAGATGGCAGCTTCATGTTTCCAAACATTAGAGACGGAAGAATACCAATCTCACAGAAACTCAGAAAGTTGAAGGAAGGGATGCTTAGCAACTGTTTTTACGAGATCGTATCTTATCTAAAACGTGACAAAATCTTACAAAAAAAATTAAAATCACAAACCAATCTCACAACCATAAAGTTTAAAATCCTAAAAATATTAATAAGCCCAACAAAAATGATAAAATCACCTTAACACCAGCATTACAGATGGTTACATATTAGGGGCTAGAAAGATGGCTCAGCAGTTACAAGCTCTTGATGACCTTGCAGAGGACCCCAGATTGATGGCCAGCACCCAGGTAAGGTGGCTCACACCCACCTGTAATTCCAGCTCTAGGGGAATCCAACGCCCTCTTCTGGCTTCCATAGGTATTACACTTGGAAAAGGGGTAGGGAAGACACAGAGAGACAGAGACAGAGAGATAGAGAGAGGAGGGAGGGAGGGAGAGGGAAGGAAGAAAGAAGGAGGAAAGGGTTGCCTATTGATTGATGATTTAAATATATACATATGATACATCTATATATATTTAGCAAACTAGGAAATGCCCTTAATCTGATTTGAGCTCACAGGCATTGTTCCTGCTTCAGCCAACATCTTGCTCAACAGTGAAATACTAAGAGTGTTTCCCTGAGACCCATCATCTTCAGAGCAACGGCGGGGGGGGGGGGGGGGGGGAAATCAGATTATCAGGCTTGAGAATTTAAAAAATAAAACTCTTTTAATCACCAAGACTGTTAGCGAATTTAACAAAGTATCAGAGTACAGGAAAGTATTGGAAAGTAGAGACAGGATGTCACTATGTAGCCCTGGCTAGCCTGGAATGCTCTATGTAAATCTGCCTGCCCCTGCCTCCTCATTAAAACTGTGTGCCACACCATGCCTGGTAGAAAAGAGAATTTTTAGAAGATTTATTGGTCACAGAAAGCCAAGCAAAATATAAATGTAAAGAAAGATGTCCAACTTCTCTACGCTGAAGCTACAATTAAAAACTTAAGAGTTTTTTGTGAAGCCAGCTGTGGTGTGGCCTTGTGGGTAAAGCTCTACAGTTAACATCTGCCACCAGGCTGGAACTACAATGGCCCAAAGAATGGCACATTCACGCCCATAGTGATGGGTTAGAAGGGTTTACTGGGGGTGACTTACTAAGCAGTGGACACCTACTGCTCTCTCTCTCTCTCTCTCTCTCTCTCTCTCTCTCTCTCTCTCTCTCTATCACTCTCTGTCTCTCTCCTTCCCTCCAACGCCCTCCTCCCCCACCTAATCCTAGAAGTTGGCACAAAACTGGTTGCAGAGCGCCACCTAGTGTTAAAGATGCCAAGGTTCACATAAGGAAAGCAGACCCTGGGAGAGTTCAATGTTTTTTCTCTTAGCAGGGGTTGTGCTGGTCTCTGAGAACACTGTAGCTGTGGAGTCTGCTTTGCTTGCTGTCAACTGGCATCCAGAGCAGCTGAGTAGCGGCTGGCCTGGAGATGCAGCTATGCTGGATGGGATTCGGAGGCCCAGCCTTCCATCTACATGAGTGGGGAGGTATACCATGTTTATGGACTGGATGATTTGGGGCTTTTGAAACATCAGTTATTTTTAAACTGACCTAAGGACTGAAACACAATGCTGAACAAAATCCCAGTTCCTGGGAGGTGGCAAAATCGATATATTCTGACTGCAGAGTGTGTATGGAAACACCAGGAGCTAAAAGTCACAAAGGCAATCCTGATAATAAATTGTGCTGTGCCTCAGACCTATTGGTAAGTGATAAAGATTGAAACTGTGTGATATTTGCACAAAGAAATAAATCAGTTTGTGAAATAATGTCCAGAGCAAACACAAACACGGAGCATCATGTGACTTTTGCATTTATTTGATCGGATTGCCTGGCACAAGCAGTTTAAAGGAGGACTGGAGACTTTTGTGGACTTGAAGGTTCAGAGCACACAGCCCAGCACGGTGGAGAAGGCGTGGTGGGTGGTGTGGCTCCCCCACAGTGTCAGAACCATGTCACAACAGCTTCAGGAAACCAGAAATGCAGGCCCCAGTCTGAAGCAGTATGGCCTTCAAAGGCTTAGAGACCTATCTCAATCCACTAGACCCCATGTCCCAAAGTCTGCACCATCTCCCAAGACACAATGCAGCTGTAGACCAGATGTTCAACCATGGGAGCTACCTACGGGGAGCATTTCAGACTCATATCAGATCAGCCACAGATACAGGGTCCCTGATTATAACATGGGCAATAAAGGCAGCCGTGGGTGAGAAAGTAGGGTCTGAGCTGAGTTAAATAACACATCCCCTCACCTTCTTAAGCCAGACAGGAACTAACTCTAAACATGAAAGTGGGATAAAATATGGTTTATAAAAATGTATGAGTAAATCCATGTCTTTACTGTAATCAAAGATTTTTTTTTGAAAAAGAAAAAAAAAAAAACCAAGATACAAAATACTAACCACAAAGAAAGATAGGTTAGTGCTACAGAAATGGCTCTGTGGGCAGAGGTGCTTGCCGCCAAGCTGGACTCGAGTTCTATACCAGAACCCAAGTGGTGGAAGGAGAGAAGCAACTCGCAGTCCTCCTTTGACCTACAGGCCACTGTAGCATGTGCACATACATGCACACACACGTGCACACACGTATACATCTGTGACACACACATACACACATCCCGAGAAGACAGAGGGTTTCCCACACACCTAGTAAAGTAGGAAAAGATGTTTCTCATTCACACAGAATGAGAGTGTATAAAAACAGTGAGTGGCCCACGCCTACTCACAGAAGCAGAATGAGCCGCACAAAGACAGCACTGAGTGAAAGATTGCCTCTTTAAAAAGCATCATGGGCCGGGAATGGTGGTGCATGCCTCCAGCACTCTGGAGGCAGACGTTGATAAACTCTCTGGGAGTTTAAAGCTAGCCTGGTCTACAAAGTAAGTCCAGGACAGCCAGGGCTACACAGAGAAACTTTCTCAAAAAAAACAAACAAACAAACAAAAAGGCTTATGTGCTTCGTGTTCAAGGTAGATCAGAATGGCAGGCAGATGAGCCTAATCACATCACCTCGCAGACTGCGTGCCTGCCCACGTGAACATCCTTCCAGCTTGTGTTTGCAATACATGAGCTGTTCTGTCTCAATGAGAGTTTTTTAAACGCACAAGGAGGACTGGGGAGCTAAATGGTGAATGTGCTTGCTGCCAGTCAATCTGCCAATCAATTGGACTGGAGTTTAGATCCCCAGAGCCTGTGTAAAAGCCCACTGGGGATGCTGAGCTGCCTGTAATCCCACCTTTGAAGGCAGAGACAGGACCCCTGAGTGAGCTGGCTAACGAGCAAGACTTCTCATATCAGGGGGTTCTGGGTTTGGACGAGAGACCCTGCCTCAAAGATTAAGGTAGAAGGGTGATCTAGGAAGGCTCCTGGGAGCAACCGTGGGCCCACACACACGTGTACACATGCGTGCAAATGTGCACAGGCGTGAGAAGAAGGGAATAACGCATGGTGACAAACAGAGCAAAGACCTAGTCAGCTGGGGCACTGTGATGGCTCACACCTTCTCTGAGCACTGCCTTACCCTCTCCCTCAGCATCCTATGCTCCAGGGAGGGATGGTCCTTTGGACAGGCCTGTCCTGCAGAAAAAGACTGGGAAATTTCTGCAGAGAAAACAGAAAGAGGAGCTTGCCCTTTGCAGTCTAATGTAGCATGGTCCACACAGCCCTGCGTCTCCAGGTCAGAATGACTACGGCGGAACTAGAGTGTTTTCTTTTAAGTATGTCTTAGCTAGAACTCATGCCTTTAATCCCAACACTTGGGAAGCAGAGGCAGGCAGATTTCTGAGTTCGAAATCAGGTCTACAGAGTGAGTTCCAGGACAGCCAGGGATATACAGAAAAAAATAAATAAAAAATAAAATAAATAAATATGCACATATATATATACATACATACATACATACATACATACATACATACATACATACATAACACCGACTAGCCCTGGAAGCCGACCTTTGGCTTCAGAGCACCTACAGATAGTCCCCCCACATCCTGCTTCTTTATGATGTGGATGATGCTGAGAGGAGAGATAGTTTGAGGAGAAAAGCATGCCTTTTTCTTAAGCTGTTGTCTATATTTTAAGAATTATTTTTAATTAACTGTCCATGTGGGAAGGTGACAGGTGATATGTGCACATGGGTGCAGGTACCTATGGGGGCCAGCAGAGGGCACCAGACTTTTGTAAGCATCCTGGCATAGGTGCCAGCAACTGAACTCGGGTTCTCTGGAAGAGCAGCAAGCAAGCCCTACTAACCATTCAGCCACCTCTCCAGCCCCTGCTACCCATTTTAATGAGTTTCAAATTACCTAAGCAGATCATTTCCATGTGACCGATGTGCTTTTGTTTTGCTAAACCAGACCTTTTGTGTTGGCAAGCACTTCGTCTTCAGAGATGAACATTGTCACTTGCCTTATATGATCCAGATTTTCTGAAAAGGTTAAGATGGTGCCTTCAGAGCCCAGAAATGGTAGGGAAAGACTTCCATAAGCACGAGATTACTACCAGGGCTTAGGAAGGGATGAATAATAACCATGAAGGAAGGTACTGAGCCAGAGAGAGTGTTCAGGAATGAATCAGATGCAGTCCTGTGAGGAGATGTAAAGTGACAGGCCAGAGCAGTCACAGTGAACAAAGGCTGAGTCCTGGGGTGATGGACATGCTGCTCAGGTCACCTCCAAAAAGGTCTGGTGTTAGCACCAGGAGTCTCCTGAGGACAGAGAATGGCCATGAGCAATTTCTCAAGAGAGGTCAGACTCCCACTGGAGTGTCCATGGCTGGTTGCTGCGCCCTGGGGTACCAGGACCTGTTCAGGCTCTGCCAGGCTAGTCCCCTACTTCCTGCCTGGGAGCCATATCTGTCACACCCCCTGTTTGGAAACTGCCAAGATTTAGCCCTTCCACCTCATTTTCTTAAGACAGAGTCCCTCACTGAAACTGGATCTCACCAAGTCAGCAGGACTAGCTGGCTCACAAGCCCCAGGAACCATCCTGACTGCCCTCTCCCAGAGCTGACAGTATAGGTATGGACCACCACACCTGACTTCTCACAGAGTTTCAGGGGATATAAACTCAGGTCCTTACTTGTGTGGCAAACACTTCACCGACAGATCCATCTCCCTGGCCCCAGAGATGGTCCTGAGACAGAGTGTTAGGCTCCAATAGAGCCAAATGTTCCTGCTTCACACCAGTGCTATGTGGAGAATGTGGAAAGATAAATATCCCACTTAGGTATTCCTAATGGTGGGTGATATGAAACAGGAAGCTCTCATCACCTCTGGATTCTTCCCATGGTCATCAAAAATGTCCTGTTTTCCATCAGTTTCTACCTGGGAGAATACTAACTTCATGAGCATGCCTCGTGACCCAGTCACTTGTATAAAGAATGTTTTAGCCCATCCATGAGAAATGTGGTGTGGGCTACTATGCTGGCTAGTTTCATATCAACTTGACACAGCCTATACTCATCTAAGAAAAGGGAACCTCAGTTGAAGAAATGCTGCCACAAGATCCAGCTGTAACACATTCTCTTAATTAGTGAGCAGTAGGGGAGGGCCTAGCCCATTGTGGGTGGTGCCACCCCTGGGTGGGTACTATAAGAAAGCAGGCTGAGCAATCCACAAGGAGCAAGCCAGTAAGCAGCACCCCTCCATGGCCTCTGCATCAGCTCCTGCCTCCGGGATCCTAACATGTTTGAGTTCCTGTCCTCACTTCCTCTGATGATGATCAATAGTGCCACGGAAGTGTAAGCTTACACTAAGTGTAAGCCGAAAAAAAAACGCTTTCCTCCCCATCTTTGGTCACTGCATCTCATCACAGCAATTGTGATTCTAACTAAAACAGTTGCCAGGAAGACAAACCAACATAGGTGTGCCCAACAGCTGTGCAATTAAAGTGGACTTGACCAAGACACTGGTTTTCATAGGCTAAGCTACATCACACCCCAGTCTATCCTTCCCCTCAGTCCCCTGTGTGATGGACTGAGGAAAGGCTAGGCGTGGAGTGGAGTGGTTTCTACACCACCATACAACAGCCCAAATCCAGGTCAAAGGGGACCAGAACTTCAAAACAGACCCCAGTCTGCTGTCATTTCCTTTTCCATCAGCCTGAGCCTGAGACCATGTTGTGGTGACGAAGATTATTCAGGTTAACTCTGCTTAAAAGATGCTGGTTTGGATAAAACCAGGTCGTTTGTTACGATGGCACCCCAATTAAGCCAGCTTAGCGCCCCTTATTGCGGCTGCCAGATGAAGTGAGGGAGAAGAGTAAACACCAGCCCAGGCCATCAGCCTTTAAGCTGCCAATGCACAGGGAAGTATCAATCAGGTTGGAATTGCTGGGTAGTTTTGTCACTGAGAAAATGACTCTTGAGATTGGGTGATGGAGGAGGAGTGGCCGGAGCTGCATCGAGTTAGCTCTCCCCTCCAGCTCCCCGGGCTGTGCCAGCCTTTCATTTCACCACTGCCACTGCATTCGCAAGACTGAAGGTCTCTGCCTGTTTTCCCATCTGCGTCATGAAGCCAACGCTGCTGGCCTGCTAGGTTGTCATACAAAACAGAAGTGGGGGTGGGAGGGATGGCTCAGTTGAAGAGTGCTTGTTTGCAGCACAAGCCTAGGATCATGATTTTGATCCCCAACAACCATGTTTAAAAAAAAAGCCAGGCATGGTGGTGTATGCTTATAATCCCAACACAGCTATGGTGGTTAGCTTTGTCAGTTAGACACAATCTAGGATCACTTTGTAGGTCTGGATGAGGAGTTTTCTAGATCAGGATGGTCCCTGGGCATGTCTGTGGGGGCTCATCTTGATTACACTAATTGAGGTAGAAAGACCCACCTCTGGTGGGTGGCACAAGTCCCTGGGTTTAGGTTCTGGACCCTGTAAGAGCTGAGGAAGCTGAGAGCTAGTACACCCATCCATTCCCTCTGCTCTTGACTATGGGCATGCCAGGACCAGCCACTCCAAATTCTACAGTGAGGGTCTGTGACCTGGAATTGTGAGACACAAAGTTGCTTTAGTCAGAGTGTTTTAACAAAGCAGCAGGAGACACAACTAAAAGAGCTGGGGGTAAGGGGGTGGAGCCAGGGGAATCCCTGGGGCTCTCTGGCCAGCCAGTTCAGCTGATCATCCATCTAGCCCAAGGTTCTAGTGAGAGACAGTGTCTCAAAAGATAAGATAAATGGCTCCTGAGCAGTGATACCCAGACACACACACACACACACACACACACACACACACACACACACTAAAAGAGGACCAGAAACTGTGATCATCCAGAAAACAGCTTTGGATATTTAAATGCACTCCTTGAGTAGAGTCCTAGACTGATTTTCCTAACTCATCATTGTAAGATCTTCAAGGTCTCAGCCGACAAGGAGACGCTGGCTGTGACCACCCTGGGAGTGAGCTGCACATTTTTCTCAGGAAATAAGGAGCCACCAAGCCCATCTGAAAAGATGTCAGAAAAATGCCTCCTTTAGAGTCAACATCATCAGGGACATGCCCTTGGCTACTTAGGTGGAGCTAAGCCAGGGGTCATCTGCCTGACAGCAGGGCACTCCCACACTCAAGGGAATAATCAACTACACTAAACAGAATATTTTCATTCATTTTTTATATCAAAGAAATTGATTGGGACATGTAAATAGTGCCAGCCACGCCCACGTGTGCCAGCTCAGCCCACGGCATCTTAGCATCATCCCTCTGCCAGTCCTTCTTGGCACCTTGCCCAGCTCGGTAGGGACACTCCCTGCAAACCATTCTTCCCTGTATCTCCAGCCTTCTCCACTTCCTGTCAAAGCTATCGATATAAATGAATATCTCTATCAATATTAATATGATTGATCGTTGATATAAGATCCATATGATAATTGAGATTATCAATATGATTGATAGTCTCAAGCCCTTGGGAACCCAGCAGGGCAGATGTGAAATCCCATCTCTTTGGGTCCACAATGTGATGTGAGCTCTGATGAGCCGAGAAGCCTCGCCTTCTACATTTTCCACACAAACAGCCTTGCCTTCTACACATCCCGTTTGATTTCTTTGCTATTTAAAAAAAAAAAAAAAAATGAATGAAAATATCCTGTTTGGGGTGGTTGATTATTCCCTTGAGTGTGGGAGTATCCCACTGTCAGGCAGATGTAAATCACATTAACTTATGATTCCCCAGGAGCCTATGCTGCATGCTTCTAGAACTGGGTCCAGGCAGATGTGGGACTAGTGACTAGAACAACTTACCACTTCCCAGCACTTCTCGAAGCTAGCTGTAACTCCAGTTCAGGGGATGTAACACCCTCTTCTGGCCTCCATGGATACTGCATGTATATGGTGCACAGACATACATACACATAAAAAAAAATCCATGCACATAAAATAATTTTTAAGATTGCATACTGCATATTTAATTTATGTGAAATGTCTGGAATGGATCATAACAATAGAAGGTAGACTGGCGATTGCCCAGGACCAGCAGTGGGTACTAGAGAGAGCAAGGGTCTCTCCTTGGGGACAATGAGGGTGCTCTAGAGTCAGAGCGTGGCACCGGTTACATGACTGTGAATTTACTAGAAAATCAATTTGTTGGAAAAGCCAGGGAAGGCTGAGAGAAAAGGGAGCAGTACAGAATTAAAAAGAAACTATCTTTAATTCCTGTGTAACTTTTGAATCTAACATTTCCTTTCTGGTTATTATAGCCCTCGCGGTTATGGTAAAGAAAATTAGAAGCAGAGGAAGGTATTATTTTAATGTTCATTACCTGGGGAGATAATCGACACCTGGGTTTTAATATATTCCCTTCTGATCTTTCTCCAGCCATGTATACATTTTAAAATTAGGATCACGCTATGTTTTCAGTTCTGTGTATCATCAGATAGGTATAAAGCTTACACATGTTCCTGGGAAATGGAACCTACCCAGAAAAAAAATCCCAGTGTTTGGGGAGTAGGAAATATCCTGTTTGGCTAAAATTATGAATATAAAAAAATGGCATGTTTTGTTTAGAGAGCTGGTGCTAGATCTCAGAAGTGATGCATTTGCCTAGAACAAAGGAAGCCTTGGGTTCCATCCCCATTACCAAAGAGAAAAAGACAGACTTGCTGGGCATGGTGAGGCCTTCCTATAATCCCAGCTCCTGGGAGATAGGGACAGCAGGATCTATGGTCCAGGCTAGGTTTGGCTATATAGTGAGTTCAAAAACAGCTTGTGCCAAAAGAGACCCTTCTCAAAAAGGGAGGAGAGGAAGAAGAGGGATGGAGGAAGGAAGAGGAGGGGGAGGGAACCCATGCTTGCCTCTCACTACCTCAAGCTTCTTTCCTCCCTGCTAAAGAGAAGGCCTCTATCTTAGGGATTAGCTTCCCCAAATCACGGTTCAGAGACTTTTGTTTGATTTCATACCTGAAATTAGATCCTGTAAAAATCACATAATAAACAATCTGACATAGAAAGTATAGGATAGCTCTGGGCATAATGGCACCTGCCCGTTATCCCAGTGAAACAAGATCTGGTTGCCATGTGGCTGGGCTTTCTAAGCAAACACTGGCCCTGTGTACAACTCACATCCCACTGTTACTTCTAGGGAATGTGTATACAGCTTGAGAGCCATCCACCGTGGCTAAGCAACTCTGTCTGATGGACAGTAGTAGTAAAGGTGTCAACTCATGACCCATGAGAATCACCAGGCCTAGCCTTGGCACCAGTCCCCACTCTGCATGCTGTCCAGCCATGGGGAAAACACTGTCACAGTCCGTGTCCCAATATGTTATCAGTTTAGTTAGACAGTGGGAAGGGGAAGCTAAGAACTCCCAACTATGTCTAATATGACTTAGTTAAGTGCCACGATTGTTGGGGGGGAAGGGGAGATTTAGAGGCTGGAGAGGTGGTGGCCCAACAATTAAGAGGTGTGCGTTGCTCTTGAAGAGAACCAGAGAGTTCAGTTCTCAGCACCCATATCAGGCCACTCATAAGAGCCTATAACTCCAGCTTCAAGAGATCTGGTGCCCTCTTCTGGCTTCTATGGGCATTACCTTCACATATGCATACACTCACATACACACACACACACACATACACACAAGTAAAAATAAAAATAAAAAACAATGAGATGGTTTGCTGGAGGTGCCTGAAATACTCAGGCTCATGAAGGCAGAAAGTGGGGCAGGGCTACCTGGATCCGAAAGGGATCTAGGGGGCCAACTGTCCAGTTGTTGATACAGGTTCAGTGCCGAAAGGGAAGGAAGTTCAAATGACACAGGGGTCAGCTAGAGGACAGTGTGGATGTTCTCAGTGCCACTGGGCTGGACACAAAAGTGGCGAGTTTAACAATACTGTAACACCATTAAGGAATAACTCCTAATAATAAGATGTAAATGATAAGAAGAATAAAGAGCAGCTGGAGAGATGCTTTCACTAGGCCCCCTACCACCCAAGTGGGGACCAGAATGGCTCACATCTCAGAGGTCCTTCCAGCATCCAATTCAACCAATCCAGAAGCCCCTACACACCCAGCCAAGCCCTGGCCTACGTTCAGGGCTGGGATTTTTTTTCAAACCTTTCCTGAGTACATAACCACTGGCTTCCCCCATAAGAGCTGCTCAGGTCTGGATCAATCATAGTCTTTCCTGTGTGGTCAGCTCCTTTCTGGTCCAGGATTCTTGGCTGGTCTACCACGCACAGACCCTGGATGACTGGCATGTTGCTGGTCTGCCATGTATGTATTCTGGGTGGCTGGCTCAAACTGAGGCATTTTGTTGTTAGTGTTGTTGAAATGGAAAGTCTGTGAAGAAGAGACACCATCCTAACCAAGCTTGAGTTCTTAGACTTGTCACAGAGCTGTCTCACAGGCGCTGGAGGCTGCTGGTGAGAAAGAAAAGAAAACAGCAGTAGCTAAATGTCTTAAAAATACTTTGAAGCCCCAGGACTTCCCGTTATTACTGGAGCCGAACAGGCTTGGACAGAACATGGTATTTGAATATCTCTGAACTCTGGATGTAACTTCTTCCATCTCAGACACACAAGCTAAGGAAGCGGTGGCTCAACAGGTGACGGATGGCATGGTGCATTTGCCGTGCGAGCCTAACTGCCTGAGCTCAGTGCCCAAAACCACAGGGGAAAGAGAACCAACTCTCAGAAGCTGTCCTTTGACCTCCATAGGTGTGCCATAGCACAAGTGCAGGTACACACATACATACACACACCACATATCACACCACACACACACACACACACACACACCACATACCACACCACACACACATACACACACACACACCACATACCACACCACATACCACACCACACACACACACCACATACACACACATCACAACACATACACACACACTCCATACATACACACCACATATCACACCAAACATATATACTACCACACACAGCACGTACCATACCACACACACACATACACACACACACACACCACATACCACACACACTCCATACACCACACCATACACACCACACACACACTACCACATACACCACACACTACACCACACACACACACATACACATCACATACCACATAACACACATATGCCATACACCACACCATACACATTACACCACACCCACAGTAAATAAAATACAATGAATTTAAAATAATGTTCACTAGGGAGGCAGGATAGAGCTTGTAGAAAGGATTTTGGCTCACCCAGCATTTTCTTCTCACCCAAAGAAACAAGCTCTTTCTACTGACTTAGAAAAAGACATCACCAGCTGGCTGGGCAATAACACATGGGAAATTGAAGACAGTCCTGTAATTAAGTTCATGAGAGGCCGATTCTTCTGGCCATATTTCAAACACCCGTAATGTCTTCTCATCCATTCTACCCAAACGACTTTACTTCATAATATATTCAGAGCAGGAGAAAAAATATATGTAATGGATTCTTCTGAGATATTCAATTAGTTCAATAAAAAGAGGAAAATAATTTTTCAACAAAGAAGTTTAGCCAAATGGCTAACGCTGACAGTGAAGAACTGGCTGTGAAGTAATTCTGCATTTCTTTGAAGTTGTTGTTCTAACAAAAGTTGGTGATGTCCCCCCATGAGGAAGAGCCCTCCCTGGTAATTAATCACACACATTCTTATTCCCTGTGTGTTTGTCTAAATGTTTCTTCTGCATCTGTCTTGGGTGCTGACACATTTCAATTCCCAGCAAACCAGGAAAGACTCTCTATCTCCACTGCTCAGAACTCGCTCTTCATCTCCTTTCAAGCTGATTTCTTCCCCGTTAATGGAAAACAAAACAGAACAAAGCAAGACATGTTGGGTACATTCTCCCTGCACAAACCCGTAGCTTCTCATTACTTACGGTGGCTGTGGGACTTCATTTGGATCTGGGTGTTTGTTTGTTTGTTTGTTTTTCTTATGGATGGGGACAGTTGAAGCAAGATTCACCCTATAGCCCAGGGCCATCTCAGACTCACTGGAGTGTAGGCTAGTTTTATGTCGACTACACTCAAGCTGTAGTCACCTGAGAGGAGGGAACCTCAATTGAGAGAATGCTGCCACCGGATGACCTACGTGTGAGCCTGTGGTGCACTGCTTTTTATGGATTGATGATTGATAGGGGATGCCCCAGCCCATTGTGGGTGGAGCCATCCCTGGGCTGGTGGTCCTGGGTTCTATAAGAAAGCAGGCTGAGCAAGCCATGAAGAGCAAGCCAGTAAGCAGCACCCCTCCATGGCCTCTGCATCAGGATCCAGCCCTGACTTCCCACAGTAATGGACTAGAACTAAGATAAAATAACCCTTTTTTCTCCAAGTTCTTTTTTTTTTTAAGTTTTTTTGTTGTTGTTTTATTTTTGTTTTTGTTTTTCAAGACAGGGTTTCTCTGTATAGCCCTGGCTGTCCTAGAATTCCCTCTGTAGACCAAGCTGGCCTCGAACTCAGAAATCCATCTGCCTCTGCCTCCCAACTGCTGGGATTAAAGGCGTGCGCCACCACTGCCCAGCTTCCCAAGTTCATTTTGATCATGGTGTTTTACCACAGCGAAAGAACCCTAACTGAGACGTCATGATCCTCCTGCCTCAGCCTCCCAGATCATTTTCTTGCCTTGCAGTTCAGCTCCCCCGTGTTCTCTCCAAAGCTGCCTGAGCTTCAGGAGTCTTACAGGCAACTTCTAGCACTCTGATTTCCCAGAAAGGTTTCTAACTCAGCTCCACCATTTCTCCTGAGCCCCATACTTCTTCACAGTGTACTGAGTCTGAGGGGCCATTAGCACAAACATAGCTGGACTGGTGGTCCCTCAGCAGCCTCTGCTGTTCTTCTGATGCCCTTGCCTGAGCCTCATCACTAAGACTAGGCATTTTCCCTATGCAAACTATCCATATTGTGTCCCTCTTAATCTACTGTGGAGACTCTCCTATATATACAGCTGTGTGGTTTCTATCAATGAGTCAGACCAGGTTGTTCCACCACCCCCTTCTTAAAAAGGCATTTATCTTCAAATATGTGGTTGGTTTGCCTGTATATAATCTTTCCATCGTGTACATGCAGTGCACAAGGAGGTCAGAAGAGGGCGAGAGACACCTTGGAAATGGAGTTACTGAGTCCAAAGCTACCATGTGGGTGCTGGGAATAGAACCTGGGTCTTTTGAAAGAGCATCTAGGGTTTTTAACCACTAAGCCATCTCTCCAGCCCCACAACTCCCTTTTAAAACCTCTGGTGGGAGACACAGGAGATGGCTAAGAGGTTAAAGGCACTTGCTGCCAAGTCTGATGACTTGGGACTCACAAGGTGAAAGGGGAGAACTGACTCCCCCGAGTTGTTCTCCGACTTGCACACATGCACATACACACACAAACACACACACACACACACACACACACACACACACACATACACACACACACACACAAAGTTTAATTAAAAGTGATTGTAAATATTTGCATCAAGCCATCCTCCATTTGGAGACCATCAATAAAGTACCATGATTTAAGAGGTATGTCTGGACCTTATCAAAATAGGAGAAATGTACATGCTTAACAATTTACAGCCTACAAATTCGGCGCTAACTTTTCTAAGTGACCACTGGAAACCAAGTTTAGCGGCATGTGTCCATAATCCCAGTACTCAGAAAGGTAAGGCAGGAAGATTGTCACTTGGAGGCCAGACTGATCTGCAGAGTAAGGCACTATTTCCAAACCCAAGGACTTGGGGGGAGATGTGACTCAGTTGTAAAGCACTTGCCTTGTGTGTGTGGCTAGTCATACATGCCTATGATTCCAGCACCCAGGAAGCTGAGGCAGGAGGATCACAGGTTCAAGGACAGAATAGACAAAAGTATCATCTTTTACTGTCAGCCCAGTTGAAACTGTTACTAGGTAATGAATATAATATACACCAGGTATGGATCCCAGAAAGTGACCTGGTAGACCAACGTCCTGCTACAGCAGTGTCTCATGAGAGCCTCCTTTTCCCACAGGCAATCCTCCTGCAACTGGCACCGGGACTCTGCTGATAACCCTGGAAGACATTAATGACAACGCTCCAGTCATTTACCCAACAGTGGCTGAGGTCTGCGATGATGCCAGAAACCTTAGCGTGGTCATTCTGGGGGCTTCAGACAAGGACCTGCACCCCAATACAGACCCCTTCAAGTTCGAGATTCATAAACAGACTGTCCCTGATAAAGTATGGAAGATCTCCAAAATCAACAGTAAGTCAGCAATGGCAAATGGCCATCCTTGGTTCATTCAGTTTGAACTTCTGTTCTCCTTCCCATAGGTTCCCACAGGGGATTTCAGGGGTGTGTGTGGAGTGTGTGTGTATGATTGTGTGTCTATGTGTGTATGAACAAGTGTGTATATGTATTAGTATGTGTGTATAACTATGTGTATGAGTGTGTGTGTTTATTAGTGTGTGTATGTATATGATTGTGTGTGTGTATGACTATGGGTCTATTTGTGTGTGAATGTATGTATATATTAGTGTGTATATGTGTATGACTGTGTATGTGTCTCAGTATGTGCTTGTGTCTGTGTGTCTGTGTATATCTGTGCAAGCATGGCTGTTCTGCCTTCTATTTCTTTTTCTTTTCTTTACCTTAGGCAGCATGTCCTCACCCTAGTGACTACTGAGTCCCGAGCATTCCCTGGGTCATTCCCTTGTTCCTTGTGTTTCTACAAGAGTGCCCCATTAGAAGCTGGTTCTTTGTCCTTGTTCCCTTTTTGCTTTAGTTAAGCAACACAAGAATAGGTAATAGATAAATATATAGATAGATAGATGATGGATAATAGATAAGTAGATGATAGAGACAGACATATAGATGATAGATAGTAGTTAGATAGTAGTTAGACAGACAGACAGACAGACAGACAGACAGACAGATGCACACAAGACTTGGTAGACATGGCTTGGTAACTAAGAGCACTTTCTGCTCTTACAGAGGACCCAAGTTCAGTTCCCAGCACCCATGTCTCATGGAGTTATAGGTGTCTCACAGCTATCTGTAACTCCAGTGTCAAGGGATCTGACACCCTCTCCCAATGTGAACTGAGTTTGCCTTGTTGTCAGTGATGAACTCCTCCTGCTATCAATGCCATCAGAGTTCACTTTTTTCACCAGTGACAGAATGGGATAATGGCAGAAGATGAGACTGTGTTGTACGATTGAGCATAGAAATTTTTATTTAAGAAAGTCTAGAGTTCGTTGTTACAGCACCAAATTTATAGAACATATCCTAAAGAAAACACTGTCTCCAAAACATTCATCCCATGCAGCCTGTTGCCACTGAGTGTATTTTACCTGATGTTCATAGATTTCGTTCTCACATACCTATGATTAAACGTTATTTGCACACAGTGGCTTCTGTGCACACCAAGGCCCCAGAACCTCATTCCACCTCTGGCAGAGGGCTTCTCCTCTCTCACAAGGACTTCCTGTCTTGCAGACACCCATGCCCTCGTGAGCCTTCTTCAGAATCTGAACAAGGCGAACTACAACCTGCCCATCATGGTGACAGATTCAGGGAAGCCACCCATGACAAACATCACGGACCTCAGGGTGCAGGTGTGCTCTTGCAAGAACTCCAAAGTGGACTGCAACGGGGCAGGGACCCTGCACCTCAGCCTCAGCTTGCTGCTGCTCTTCTCGCTCCTCAGCTTATTGTCAGGTAAGTTTGCTTGGCCCCAGCACGCTTGCGTGTGCACCGATAATCTTCACACAGCACCTGACTCTGCCATATCTTCCCAAGGAAGTCTGTCCCTCACATCTTTAGCTGGTGTCCGTATGGTTGGAACTCTCACATGTAAAACTGCTCCAGCCAATATTTAAAGTCATCTGGGTGGTCTCCTGCCAGCCGAAGGAGATGTTGAAAGAGGTTCTGCTATTTTGCAAACCAGGCAACAAGCAAAACCTCCTATCGATGCCACTTGCCTGGAACTAAATGCACCCAGGCCAACTGGTCTACCACAGACACAAGCTATTCTCATCCTGCTTTGGATGTCAAATGTCCTGTGCAGGCTCATGTATTTGAGCACTTGATCTCCAGCTGTTGCTACTGTTTGAAGAGGTGGGACCTATCTGAAGGAAATGGGTTGCTGGGGAAGGGGGCTTACTTTGGGGGTTATGCCTTGTCTTGCTTCCAGCAAGAACTCTTTGCTTCCTGGTTGACCCCTTGTAACAGTGCCTCAGTGTTGTTGCTTCAGGCTGAGCCTTGGGTCGTGCCTTCCCTGGTAGACTACATCCCCTCAACTGAGAGCCAAAATAAGCCCCTCCCTCCTTCCCTGAGTTGTTTCTAGTAGGTATTTTGGTCCCAGTGAGGAAAAAAGTAACTCACACAAAACACTTCTAAAGGTTTCCAACGGACAGAAATGAAAGTTGGGCTATAGGAAAATACATGTTGCTCAAGCATGATGGTGTTTAATCCTTTGCTCAACCCAAACCCACAGGAATAAGGGCTCTGAATGTGAGGTGTTGAGGGGGAGTGGGGAATAGAGAAGACAAAGCTGGGACCAGAAAACTGTCTGTGCCATGCAAGTTTATTAAGTATAGCATCTTATGTGCTATGTGTAAGGGAAGAAAGTCAAGGTCCTCAGAGATCTAAATCAGCTAATGCTGGCAGAGAGAACACAGGAACCTCAGACTCAGTGTCCTTAGGACTGATAACCATAGCCCTTCAGATAACCATATCCCTTCAGAAAAGAAAGATATAAGAACAAAGGGAATACCAGCTTTCTGCCCTTACTTAGGGGCAGACTTGGTAAGGTCCAGTCAGTGTCTGGGTCTGTGTCTGTGGTATGTCTTTGTCTGTGTCTGGGTTGTCTGTGTCTGTGTCTGGAGGCCAAGTTCCCAGAAACAGAAACCTTAACTCCTTTGAGGCACCAGACCCAGATCAAGATCCAGACCCAGATCCAGACCCAAACATAGACACAAGACACAAACACAGACACAGACACAGACGAAACAGACCCAGCCCCAGGCCGGACACAGACAACCCAGACACAGACAAAGACATACCACAGACACAAACAAAAACATACCACAGACACAGACTGGACATTACCAAGTCTGCCCCTAAGCAAGGGCAGAAAGCTGGTATTCCCCTTGTTATATCAGGGCTTCTGAGAAAGCCTTGGACCAGTCTGGCTCCCAGCATTTAATAGATTTAATGTTGGTATCTGGCCTTTAATCCAAACACTCAGAAGGCAGAGGCAGGTGGATCTCTGTGAATTCAAGACCAGGATAGTCTACATAGTTAAGTTCCAGGCTAGCCAGGGCTACACAAAAATAGGAAGAAAGGAAGGAAAGAAGGAAGAAAGAAAATTATATTTATAACTCATGCTTCCTTTCAGTAACTATGAAATAGTTATTACCTGTATAACTCTAATACAATGACACATCACTTTGAGTAAGATTTACTAGGCAGATGTCTTAGTTGGAGTTTTATTGGGGCTGGCTTTCAGTTTCGGAGATTTAATCCATTTTCATCATGGTGGGAAATGCAGTAGCATGCAGGCAGACGTGGTGCTGGAGGAGGAGAGTTCTACATCTTGGTCTCTAGGCAGGAAGAGACTATGTGCCACATTAAACCTAGCTTGAACACATAGACTTCAAAGCCCGTGCCCACAGTGACACACTTCCTTCCTCAAGACCACACCTACTCCAAGGAGGCCACACCTCCTAATAGTGCCACTCCCTATGGGCCAAACATTCAAATCCATGAGTCTATGGGGGCCATACCTATTCAAACCACCATAGCTGAGTAACATAAACCAGAGAATGAAGTGAATGTGTACTGCCAGACTCTCCTGTAGGTGGGGGAATGTTGATCCAGTTTTAACCTTGGCAGTTGTTCACATCAGCCTCTGCCACCCACAAGGCTCTGGGGCCCTGGCATTTAAATTTTGAGAAATTATTGGTGTGGTCATGGAATGAAAATTTGATAGCGGGAACACAGTGTGGTACACCCTGGTGACAGAGTGGGTGGGTCAACAGAAGTTACACATTTCAACATCTACATTTGCAGTGTATGAAGCTCTGTAGAAGAAAAGAGTTCTATGGGTAGAGCTCAGGAGGGAGATCCTGGTGGTGTGTCACCTGGCTGTCCTCTCATCTTCCAAAGGCATGTCATCAGCCCTCCTCCCACCCACCTCTGGTGACTGTGCCATCACCACCCACAATCCTCAAGGCTCCCTCCAAGTCCTCCAGCTCCGTTCCTGCCCCTCATCCTTAGCTTGGTCCTTTTGTCTTCACTTGTGGCCGTGATGAACTCATTGCCTTCCTAACTCCAAGCCCGTGTGAGAGTTTGAAGGAGAGATGGATGCCCTCCTAAATAGTCTCTGTCAATCAACAGATAAAGGTCTGCGGGTGGTACTGGAGACAGAGGCGGAGAAGTTAGAAAAGACTGTAAGAATTCATCCAGCTTCATATGAGATGGGACGCCAGAAAGCATGGACAGAGGGTATAGTAAAAGCAACACACTTGATAGTCCCTTGCTTTGCTGACAGTCTTAGCCCTGATTCTGGGGATCTGGATAATCTCTTTCATGTGCAGACAACCCCTGGTGTCTGTGTACAGGTGCCTGATTTGCTAATGGCTACCGTTAGCCTGCAGGTCATCCTTGTGTAATATTAGCTACAGAGATGGGGGTGGATCTTACACCAATGGTATGCAGAACATCAAGGGAACTGTTTGATATGTCTCTGCCCATACCCTGACCCTACTTCATTTGAAACCCCAATGCTGGAGGTGTGGCTCCAAAATCTATTCACATCAAAAGCTCACAGAGTGAGAGATAATGAACACAGTGGGAATCTAGTGGACTGTCTTATCACAGAGGCCCCTGGGCTTCCTGACAGCCCTTGTTCCATCCACACTATGGTCATGCACTGTCTCCCTGGGTTGATTCTTCAGTAAGAAGTGGGAGGGGCAAAGGGAATTTCAGGACACCTGTGTGAAGGTATTTGTGCTGATGATGCTGCATAAGTTGAACTACAGGCGGGCATGAAGTAAACCGCCACAACACAACACAACCACACAGAAGATTTTTATGACAACAACCTTCCTGAAGGTTCAAGACACTAAATTTGGCAAGATATAGGGATAGTGGCATTTTCCAAAAGCACAGACATTAGATACTAAGTCATAAGACTTGAAAGAATTTGAGGAAAGGGCACATAAGCCAGTAGGATCTGTTTTGTCTTATGCCTCATCTGGTAAGGGTACTTGTCACCAAACCTGACAAGGTGAGTTAATTCCTCAAGACCCACATAGTGTAAGGAGAGGATCAATTCCAACATACACACACATACACACACACACACACACACACACACACACACTAAAAATATTAAAGCATGAACTTCAAACTACAACATAGTAACCAAATCTGGCCCTCCACCTGTGAGTATTAATAAAGTTTTATTAGTGTACAACCCCATCCATTTATGCACATTCTGTCTGTGTGTGCTATTACAATGGCAAAGGTGAATATTTTTCGCAGGGACTACATGGTCTACAACCTGGCCCTTTACAGAAAGAGCTTGCTGAAACCTGCTTTAGAGCATCATCCACAAAACTTCAACAGCTATGGGAGAAGCTGATACCAGGTGACCCAGGAGGCAAACTTGAGTCCTCCTCCCTTCAAACAATATTCAGAGCCATTCAACCTGGCACTGACACTCTGACGTTCACACCTTACTTTCCTGTGCTCTGCGCTGGCCTGATGATTTTATTCCACTCCATAGATGGGGAAACCGAAGCTTAGGGAGGTTCCCAGGCGAGTCAGTGGGGAAGCCAGTGTTGTCTGTAGGACTACCTCCTTTATGGAAGTGGATGCCACACATTTGCATTTATTACAATATAGATGGCTTTCTCAGATGACCAAGAATTGACTGGAAGGCTCTGCACCCCCTTTCTCTGACATCTTTTTCAAAGGGGAAATAAAACTAACAGCATGGAGAGAGATTTAAAAATGTAAATGAAATTATCGTTACTGTCAGTGGTGCCAAGTAAGTCACGTGCTGATGGCATGGACGGGCTGCACAAATCGTCCATGACTGCCGTCCCTATGACCCAAACTGCTGGGTTGCCGTTGTTGTTGTTCCAAGTACAGCTGTGGTTTGATGGTGAACCTCTGCAAAGAGCTCTAAACGAAGGGACTTGCTCAGAAACCTTTTTGAGTGTGATTTTTGGCTTAATTCACCAGAAATGGCAAGAAGATGGCCTGAGGATTAAGTGAAGAATCTTACAAGGTCCAAAATTAAATGACCCTGGGTTTTGGGGAGGCAGGGGGCCACTTAAGAACAGCTTACATGCTGTAAGGAAGCAGGGGGCAAGGAGGCTGGCTCAGTAAAGGTTTGCAAGCATGAAATTGTGAGTTCAATCCCCAGAACTCACATTAAAGAAAAAAAAAAAAGCCAGCAGCAGCAGCTGCCACATATTTGTGGTGCTTGGCAAAAGAGACAGGAGGATCCCCAGGGCTCGATGGTCAGTCATTCTAAACCGCATGGCAAGTCCTGGGCCAGTGAGAGACCCAGTCTGAGAGAAAGATGGGCAGCATCTGCGGAATGACACCTGAGGCTGTGTTCTGGTCCCGTGTACTCACACACTCATGACGCGGGACTGGCATCAGTGTAAAGAGGCTGGAGGGATGGATCTGTGGCTAAGGGTGTTTACAGTGTGTCAGAGGATAGAACATAACACATTGAACAGCTCCCACATCACACATAGAACAGCTCCCACATCAGACAGCTCGAAACCACCTGTAACTCCAGCTCTAAGGGATCTGTCTCTCCCTTCTGGCATCAGTGAGCACACACACACACACACACACACACACATGCAGGTATACGCACATACATACACTCACATGTACAGATGCATGTACACACACATGAATATACACATGCATGTACACACACATACACACATGTGTACACACATGAATACACACGCATGTACACACACATACAGAAACACACACATGCACTCACACATACTAAAATCAAATATTTTTCTTAAAAAAAAAAAAAAAAACATCAATTTCAGGTTGGAGAGATGGCTCAGAGGTTAAGAGCACTGACTGCTCTTCCGAAGGTCCTGACTTCAAATCCCAGCAACCACACGGTGGCTCACAACCATCCATATTGAGATCTAACTCCCTCTTCTGGTGTGTCTGAAGACAGCTATAGTGATATAATAAATAAATAAATCTTTAAAGACAGTCTTTTTTTTTTCATTTAATCTCTATTAAGACCTTATTCGCATTTTTAAAAATCCAGTTTAAGTGAATGCCCGCCGGCTGTATCCAGCTGCCAGCCACACAGTGGGAAGGGAGCGCTCTCTCTGCTATTGATCCCTCCCTTGAATCCAAGGCTCACAGCTGCTTTCCCTAATGACAGGTTTGTCTTTCTCTAGACTTTCCTAGAGTGCATTTACACCTTGCTCCCTTCTGTTGCAAGATGGGCTGTGGGCACAAGGAAGACCCTAAATGACAGAGGCCACACAGAAAGCAGTCCTCTGCTGCCAGGAAGGCTTTGTAGAGACAATGTGGTTCTTTAAGGCCATTGGACTTTGGGGACACTGATAGCTGACCCTCAAGGGATTTCTTTGTGCCACACAAATGCTCTGCATAAATTATATAAATTACCTCTTGGGATCATCTCAGCGGCTCCAGGAGGTGGGATCATTTACATGATCATCTAAATTGACTTAAAACAGGGACTGGAGACTATGTCTAAAAACAAAGGGCTGCAGGCTAATTTAAAGGATTTTACTCAGCCCCTCCCCCCCCCCTTTTTTATTTTAGCCAAGTTGTCCCCTAAGGAGCAGCTGGCAATGTCTAGAATTACTTCTCACTGTCATGACAAAGAGGATGTTGCTAGTGGCATCTAGTGGAGAGAGGCTGGGGACAGAGCTAAAGGGCCTCGGAAGCATGAGATGGATAGCACCTGGGGAAAGAGCCACCTGGCCCCAAATGTCACTGGTGAGTGTGAGCGCCAAAGCTGGGGAGCCTGCTGCCGGCCCTTGCCACGCATGGCTATTGGGAGTGTGGCAGCAGCTAGAAGGATGAGTGGCTTTTGATCACTTAAAAACCTAAAAGGGACAGGGTCTAGAGAGACAGCTTAGTCCACAAGTATTTACTGCACAAGCCTGAGGACCTAAGTTCAAATCCACCCCCTATTCCTAGGGGTGGTGGTACATGCCTTTATCCTGGTGGGACATGCCTTCATCCTGGTGGGACATGCCTTCATCCTGGTGGGACATGCCTTTTTCCCAGTGCTGGGGATCCATGGGTTGGAGGATCTGGGGGAGCTCTCTGGCCAGCCAATCTAATTGAATCTGTATGACCCAGGTCAGTGAAGAGTCCCTAGCTCTTATAATGAGGTGAAGAGTAATTGAGGATGACACCAGCTTTGACTTCTGGCCTACACACACACACACACACACACACACACACAGAGAGAGAGAGAGAGAGAGAGAGAGAGAGAGAGAGAGAGAGAGAGAAACATATATTCATGTACATACACACATATATACAAAATAGATGTACACATATGAGTACCACACAAATGCACAAACATACACACACTATAGAGACTATGTATACAATCTGAGCTGGAAATGGTGGCTCACACCTGTTACCCCAGCACTTGAAAGGCTGAGGGAGGGGCGTGATGGCTCAGCGGTTAAGAGCACCGACTGCTCTTCTTGGAGGTCATGAGTTTAAATCCCAGCAACCACATGGTGGCTCACAACCATCCATAATGAGAAACAAATTAAAAAAAAAAAAACAAAACCAAAAACAAAAACAAAAAACAAAACCTATGGGCCAGAACAAGAAGGAGCAGGGAAGAGGGAGGGAGTAATAAAAACACTTTAGAAAAAAAGAAAAAAGGCTGAGGGGATGAGGGCCACCTTAGGCTCCACCGCACGTTCCATGCCAGCCTGGGCTATGCGATACCCTGCCACAAATGCAAAGAACAACCTTATTGCACTTCTTCAAAATAGTTTATGATTTATAACCACCTGGCACCAGACCTGAACACTATAAGGACCCCCTCAGGATGAAGTGCTAGGCAGAGGGTCCTGTCTTCAGTGGTTGGAGGTGGACCCAAAATATCTCTGAAAGAGCAGACCAAGCCCAAATGAGTGACAGCCTGTGGTGGACTGCTTCTGCAACAGAAGCCTAAGAAGGAGAGGGCTTGGGCAACGACCTCCAAGGATGACATAGTTTCACCATAGTTGGGCCTGGTGAGCCCTTCATCTGGGCTGGAATCAACACAACTGTAAACACGGGAATATTTGCAGACAGAGAACTAGCAAAAGGAACTGGATCTAGGCATCCTGGGGACAAAGCTGAGATGAGTAGAGAGAGCCCTCATGGGTAGCGTGACATAGAGCAGGAGCAGGAACTGGGATGCTGTTAAACATGCCATTGATGGGTACCACTTGTGGGGCATGTCCTCCCAGCCCACAGGATGTCTCATCTTTGGACAGTGGAGCTGCACACATGGTCAAGTAGGACATCCAAAGATGTCCTCATCCCTTTCCCTGGAGCTAATGAACAAGTCACATCACTTGACAATGACACCTTGCTGACATGATTAGGCCGTTCATCTTGAGATGGGGAGATAGATACCCCGCATTAGGAGGACCAGCCTGATGTAAACGTAGTTTTTACAAGAGGGCTGAGGCATATGAGGAGGATAACAGGGAGGCAGAGGCAGGGAGACACGATGCCACATTGCTGGCTTTGGACTTCGAGGAGTCACAGAACACATCTGCTTCTAGGTTGGAAGACAGTGGGGAGGTGACTCTTTTTCTAACACCTGGAGGAATAGTACAGGCTTGCCCACACACTGGCATTAAATCCATGAGACTTGTTTCATATTTGTGACTTCCAGAACTGTCGGGGAATCCATGTGTGGGGTTTGAGGTTCATGGGACTGTGGTTACTTGTTTTGTTGGCAATGGGAAATTAATCTGGTGTCTCAAGAACAACCAATGAGGGGCTGGAGAGATGGCTCAGCAGTTAAGAGCACTGATTGCTCTCCCGAAAGTCCTGAGTTCAAATCCCAGCAACCACATGGTGGCTCACAACCATCCATAATGAGATCTGACGCCCTCTCCTGGTGTGTCTGAAGACAGCTACAGTGTACTTAGATATAATAATAAATAAATCTTTAGGCCAGAGTGAGCGGGGTCGACTGAGCAAGCAGAGACCCCTGAATTCAATTCCCAGCAACCACAAGATGGCTCACAACCATCAATACAGCTACAGTGTACTCATATACATAAAATAAAATAAAATAAATCTTTAAAAAAAAAAGAATAACCAATGAGTCTTTCGTTCTGTGGCAGAATATATATATATGGTCAGATAAATGATTGGTGAATAAACAATAGACAGACAGATAAGAGATGGAGAGAGAAGATGGATGGATGGATAGATAGATAGATAGATAGATAGATATAGAAGGATGTCTGTCCAGTTCATTAAAGATAGACAGATGCTTGATTAAAGATAGATGTTAGGTAGATAGACAGATATCTGATTGATTGATTGATTGATAATAGATCTGTCTGATTGATGGTAAAAAGAGGTCTGATAGATTAAAGATAGATAAATAGATGGATAAATGATTAATAGACAGGTAGATAAATGGATAGATAAATGGATATATAATAAATAGATAGATAGATAGATAGATAGATAGATAGATAGATAGATAGATAGATGAAAGAGAGAGAGGTGCATCTACAGGGGATGCTCGATGATTGGGATCTGGGCTCTATTCAGTGTATTCCTAGCCCAGCACATCTGTGCTAATGATCAACACACAGGCTCATTTGGACCAGTGTCGACAGCTGCTGTTACTCGGGGAAGAAGTCTGAAACCTGAAAGCATCAGCACTTTCAGAGCCAACTTCTGTATTTATTGAGGGGTGCGCTGGGCCTCAGATGCTAAGAAGTGAGTGCTGTACTGCTGGTCTCTACTCACAGCCCCAAGTTCAACTTCTGTAGATGTAGCCAGCAAGATAATCCTGTCTTCAAATGCCACGCTAAAGAAAGAGATAATGTTCAGAGGAGTGTGGTGCGTGTTGGAGCCTGTCAATCACTGGTCTGGTTTAGCTGAGTGTTTTGAAGTGGGTTGTGATATTCCCGACCTAATTCTGTACCTTCTCCACTCAGGTCTGTGAGAACGACACATCTGAAGCTTGACTCCCAAGTTGCCATAGCAACAGGAAAAAGAAAAAAAAAACAGAAAAAAAAAAGTCTATCCAAATCTGAAGATTGCCGTTTACAGCTCTCAAACTTCACAACCAGGCCTCAACTGCCCCACGCCCTCCGTTTTCTTTGCAGTTTCATTTAATCTGTACCTCACCATTTGACAGCATCTTCCTTCCTCCTTTGATTAATGGAACCCTCTGGATTTGCCCTGAATGTTTAAAGATCATGCGTGTCACTGGACCTTAGGGAGCAGGAACGACGACTACTTTTTCTGATGTGTTGACGTGTTGCTAGCCAGTGCCCCACCCACGCAGCTGTGTGGTGGGTTCCTATCTGTACGTGGATGGGTATCTGTCTGTGTAGAAGACTGCAGGAGCCGCCTGCTTTTGAGATGGTTAGATGGAGGAGGTGGAAGCTCAGACAGCTCCACCCTCCAGTCAAGGTCAGTCCACTGAGCTGTCTGTCACTCACTTGTATAGCAAGGGCCTGCTCAGTCTAAACACAGAATGCTGACCGACCAGCCAGGCAGGTCCAGGGGTTGGGGGTGAGGGAAGGGCAAGGGAAAGAAGTCCTCTCTGCTGAGGAGGACTGCCACCATGCCCCATTACCACCAGATGCCATGGCTTGATGTCCTGACTCCCAAGTGGGGAGCAAGGCACCTTGCCATCAGAGGCTAAGGGCTGAACTATTCTCCCATGGGCAAGAGTCTGCCACTGTACTGCTCCAGACCCACAGTCCTAGGGTCCTTGTGGTGACACAGATCACAGTGGCGACCCTCTCCCTCTTCGGTGTATGTACAAGTTCAAATGTCATCATGGCGTACCTATGAAGAGACCAACAGGCACCATCTTGTATGCACATATATTACCCACACATGTACACACGCATTACGCATATCCGCACCGTTTGTTTCCTATATACAGGCATAAAATAGAGTAAGCCCAGGTAGTTTTTCAAGTACCCTTCCGTGTGACTACCGTTGTTCGCAAAGCTGAGAATAAAAAGTTGTTCATTATGTCTGGAAAGGAACTGAGTTTTGTCCTGTGAGCATGTCAGGCTAAGAAGAACATCAATGCTCCCACTAGGGTTTATCTTCTCACTGACAAACCGTAAATGAGCCATCGGTCACACCAAAATGTTTTCTATAGAATGAAGCTAGTGCTGGCCTGTGGCCTTAGAGCTCAGCAGGAGCTAGGGTAAGGTAAGTGTCTTGGTGTATTTTAATGCTGTTGCTTACTAAAGGTTTTAACCCCACACACACTGGCGAACACATGCTTTCTTCTGCACTCTGTGTCAGCCCGGTGTTTTTGAGTTTGCCTTCCGCCAGCAGTAGAGTCATATGTTGTCCTTGTTGTAGTGAGATTACGTGGGCAGAGATCCACACACTGCTCTTCGTTTCCATTTTGGACCATACAGAATGCAGAGATTTTTTTTTTCCATTAAAATAAATGGGTATTGGTGGTTAAAACTGCTGAGCAGTAGCTCTCCTCTGATTTCTATGTTGTGTCTGGTGTATCTTACCCTGGAGTCACATTTTCAACCACTTGGGATCCCCTGTCTGTCTGTTAGGTGAATGGGTCTAGAAAGCTGGAGTGGGGCAGCTGGAGAGAGATCTTGGTGACTAAGTGAGGAGCATTTGCTCCTCAACATGAGGGCTACAGCTCGGATCCCAGCACCCACCACAAACCAAGAGTCCCCACAAATGCCCCAGCTTATACAGGCAGGAATATCACTAGGGCTCACTGGGTTCCAGCTAACTAAACAAGACAGGGCCCCATGCTCAGTGAGGCGCATGAAAACACACACACACACACACACACACACACACACACGAAAGCCAAAAGCCCCAGCACACATGTTGTGTAACAGGCTTGCCATTCCAGCCTAAGAATATGGCTTAATCCTGTCACACTCAACTGTGAAGTGACTGAAGACATCTAGGCCCAGCCTCCACCCTCAATTGGATGAAGACAGGAAGCAGCTCATCCATACATAGCTTCACAGTCCCCAGACATGGAGACTTTCTTTAAAATAAAAGATGCCACATCTTAAACTTGATATAATGGTTCTCCATGGGCACAGGGGAGAATCTGAGCCTGCACATTTGTACCACATAAGGTGGTTCTCCTCTGAGCCTCCCTGGTGCACTCCTCCTGCAAGGCAGGAAAAAGGGGGAATGTTCACCCTTGAATAAACCAAGGAGCATCCTCAGGCACCAGGTAAAGGGCAGCCCGAGCCACATACAAAGCAACAGTCAGAAAACTCATTCGTCAGTGTGGACTGGAGTCATCTCTAGAGCAAGTGCACACACCCAGTGGTGCACTTGCTGAAGGCAACAATTACAAGACCCTCTCCCCTTCTCTTCGTATACACTATAACTTAACTAAGAACACAGAAGGAAAGAGGTCAAGTCCAGGGGCCAGCAGAATGGTTCAACTGATAAAGTGCTTACCTAGAGAAGATGAGGTTATAAAAAGCTGAGCATTGTGGTTCGTGCCTATAATCCCAGCAAAGGTGAGATGAAAGACAGGCTCAGGTGGGTTCCTGGAAGCAAGCAGAGCAGCCAATATAGCCTGCTTTGTGACGCTCCGGGCAGATGAGAGACCCTGTTCCACACAAAGGGAGGACGGCACCTGATTTTCATGGTAGATATATAAGTCAAATAAGATTTTGTCTCTTTGAACAGTGGGAGAATTTGATGGCTCTGGGAAGACTCTCAATCTATCATTTCAAAGAGCCATATAGTCAGAGATAAGTCAACCTGTAAACAAAATAATACAGCACATCTCACCCTGAAGGTACAACAAGCAAACCATTGTGCAGGTCCTTTCTTTTTTTTTTTTTTTTCTGAGACAGGGTCTTATATAGCCCAGCTGGCCTCAAACTCCCTATGTAGCCAAGGGTGACCCTGAACCTCTGCTTGTCCTGCCTCCACCTTTCGAGTGCTGGACTTCAAGTGTGTGCCATCCTGCCCAGTTTACACAGTGCTGGGAATGGAACCCAAGGCTCTATGCCTGCTAGGTCAGCACTCTCCTGACTGAGTTTGCTCATCAAATTTGCATAGTATATTTCAACACGAGGCAGCTTACAAATTCAGAACAAGATGTAGAACTCTCAGCAACTCCAGCACCATGCCTGCCTGGATGTTGCCATGCTTCCCACCCCAATGGTAATGGACTGGACCTCTGAACCAGTAAGCCAGCCCCAATTAAATGTTGTCCTTATAAGAGTTGCCTTGGTCAAGATGTCGGTTCACAGCAGTAAAACCCTAACTAAGACACAGAGAAGTCACAACACTAGTAAGTGGCTTCCAGGACCATTCACATCCTCCCTACCACACCACTGCATTACAGCTCTTCATGTGGCAGCAACAGCAGACTAAATGCTATTATAGGCCAGAAGACCTTAGCCAGTGTGCCTATCCATCCACACTAGTATTATGGCTTGGGTATAAAATGCCTCTCTACTCAAGTATCGAATGCTTGGTCCCCAGTTATTCTTTTCAGGGCTATGTGGAGGGTGTGGGAGTTTGTCTAAAAACAGCAAAAGGTGCCTAACTGAAAGTAGGCCACTGAGGGAAAGTCTGGGTTCCTAGATACTTCGTATCTCATCTCTACTTCCCGCCAAGCTATGGACCACTCCGTCTACCTCCTCTTCCTCATGAAGATGATGCCTCTGCAGCCAGGAGCCAAGATAAGTCCATCCTGAGGGATTCTGTGGGGTGCTTTTATAGCTGCGTGGCAGTCACTAATACAACCGACTCACACTGAGGTGGCAGTGCCTTGGACTGTGAGGTAATTTTCTCTGTGAAGCACGTCTCCGTAATAGTCCCTTCTGCTATTAAGTTCCTGTGAAGATTTTCCTGCTAAGAAGTGTTAACACTATGGTAAATTAATGTTGGAACCTCAGAAATGTCTCCCACACAGAACACTGTAATTTCTAAAGTACCTCCAACCCTTTCTAGAACAGTCCATGGCTCATCAATACATAAGGGCTTCTACCAGATTTTTTTTTAGAGATTTATTTTTTGTTTTGTCTATTTATATGTCGTGTGTTGTGTGTATGCAAGTGTTTGCAGAGGTCAGAAGCGGGCGGCAGATCCCCTGAAGCTAGACCTACAGGCAGTTGTGAGCCACTCCTTTGTACGAGCTGCAAGCACTCTGTCACTGTTTCCAACCTCAGCTGGGTTAATTCATCTATCGATTATCCAGAAGTTAACTCAAGTCCTCCCAGACACCCATTCACTCCCAAACCAAGAGAGAGGAGGAAACAGAGAGAAGGCACGGTGAGGTTCCCAAGTGGTCTGTGCCTGGCTATAATCCTAAGTCTAATAAGCAACTGCTACAGGATCCCTGAGCAGTTTCTGGTTTTGTAAATGCAACTGAGAGATCGATGTAGGTACTGTTGCCTTAAGTACTCGTGGACAGATCAATCACACCAAAAAAGGAAAGGCTGACCTTTCTGTTAACTCCTAGGCCACCATCCGTGGCAGCAGCATGGAGACATCCAGCTGTGCTTTTCAGCCATTTTTCCCTCCTCCTCCTCCTCCTCCTCCTCCTCCTCCTCCTTCTCCTCCTCCTCCTCCTCCTCCTCCCCCCCAGACAGTAACACAAACAAGTGTCATAACCCCACAGGGAAACACTTACATCAGGTGCTCACCCAAAGACTATATTAAGTTTTCGCCTTCTGCTTCTTGCTAATGGACAGGCCCACTACTTATGAAAGTCTATAGCTTTGACTCTGTTAAATAAAAGCAAATACAAAAGCCAGCCTTAGTGATGCACCCCTGTAATCTTAGCACCTGGGAGACAGGGCTATGAGGACCAAGGGTTCAAGGTCATCTGTGCCTACACGAAATCCTTGTCTCATCCTCTACCCACTGATAGACAGTGCTGTAATTTGACAGTTAAGTGTCCCCCACAGGCTCACATGTTTGAACCTTGGTCACCAGCTGTCAGTGCTGCTTGGGAAAGTTGTGGAGCCTGTAGGAGATGGAGCCTCCCTGGAGGAAGTGGGTCACCAAGGGCAGACCTTGAGGCTTTGTAGCCCAGCCTTACTTTCTGTCTCCTTCCTGAATTCTAATGCAATGTGACAGATAGCTTTCTGTTCCTGCTGCTGTGCGTGCCCTGGACTGTGTCCCCCCCAGAACTGTGGCTATCCACCTATACCAGCATCATGATCTGAACAGGAAATGACCTCTCAAGACAATCCTTTCTCCCTTAATCTGCCTTTGTCGAGGGCAGATAGATAAGTGGGGTGTGTAGGTAGGTGAGTGGGTGGGTGGGTGGATAGATGGACGGATGGACAGACAAATGGACAGACAGAATATAAATAGATGACAGGTAGATAGAGAAAGACAGACATATATAGATAGGTAAGTAGGTAATGAATATATAGATGATAGACAGACAAATAGCAAGAGTACTTCAGAGACATCTTTAGCAAAAAAGAGAATAGGGTGATATTTTATAAGTGCCTCTGTGAGCCAAACATTACACATTTTTTAAAGACTTTTTATATTTTATTTTTATGTGTCTGGGTATTTTACCTACATGTATATCTGTATACTATGTGCATACCTCGTGTCCCCAGAGGCCAGAAGAAGGCAACTAATTCCCTGGAACTGGAGTTACAGATGAGTTATGAGCTGCCATGTGTGTGTTGGAAACCAAACCCTGGTCCTCTGGAAGAGCAACCAGTGTTTTTAACTGATGAGCTACCTCCAACACTACATATCACTATATGTATATACAGATTACAGTTCTCATTGCATATTTACATGTGAAACATATATAATATGTAATTATATTTGTGGCCTACACAATTCCTGGGACATTAGAACATCATTATCCCCACGACACAGATTAAGCCACTGAGACTCACAGTGTTAAGCCATCTCTAACTCCATTTTTTTTTTTTTTTTTTTGAAATAGATTCTTTTCTCATATAATATATCCTGATTACAGTTTTCCCTTCACATTACTCCTCCCAGTTCCTCCCCACCTCTCCTCCTCTCTGGATCCACTCTCTTTCTGTCTCTCATTAGAAAAGAACAGGCTTCTAAGAGATAACATCCAAATAGGATAAAATACAATACAATGAGAAGCAAAAAATAACACCTCAAAAGTTGTACATGGCAACTCAACAGGAAGAAAAAGGTCCCAAGAGCAGGCACAAGAGTCAGAAACCCTCTTGCAGTCAAGAGTCCCATGATGAGATTTAGCTAATACCTATAATACAAACAAAGAGGACCTGGTGCAGACCAGTGTAGACCCTGTGCTGTCAGAACCCAGGGCTGAAGGCTCCACACAGGCACCAGCTCAACTTCTCTGTGTGGGTGCTGTCCTTGACAATGGGGCCCTGTCGTCAGGTTTGGAAAGCAACTCTGTGTCTTGGCGACAACCTGGATTGTTTGGAGACTTACATGGGACACACACACCCCTGGTCAACAACTCAACTGAATGCAACCTAGTCCAACCACTGAAAGCATCGCCTGGCTACAGGAGATGGACAGTTGAGACTCTATCCCCCATGACTAGAGAGTCCTCATCAGGATCACCTTCTTAACTTCCAGGAAATCTCCACTACACTAGGTTTCCACACCACCCACAAGTAGCCCAAAGCCATCTCTCCCTCCACCCCATCTCCCCCAAGCATGTAGCTCAGGCTGGCCTCAAACTCATGATCTTCCCGCCTCTGCCTCTTTCAGCAAGTCCTACTGGCATGTGACACCACAACCAGCTTTCTAACTGTATCTTACACCTGTTAGGTGTGGTGTCTAATTCCATTCAAATATTTTTTTTTCTGCTAAACTCTATGAGACACCTCCAGGAATGAGTTAGCATCTCCACACAGCATATGAAAGCCATCAGCCCTGCAGCGACAGTGACAAGAAAGCTGTGACAGAGGAAGCCACCCTCAAGGAACCCAAACTTAACAAGTCAGGGACTGCAGGAACTGTTCCCTGCGTCTTGGACAGTCTGCTTCCAGGAAACTGCTGGTTTGGGTAAATAAGAAGGAAGTTGATTTCCTGGCAGCCCAGTCACCGAGATGCTAATTTGGAAAATTGCCTCAAATGAAAGCAAAAAGCATAAACTAACACTTCAAACCAAAAGCAAAGTAATTTGAGCTGATAGGGGCACTGCTGATCTTGCTGTCCTTTCTCAGAAAAGCAATTTTCTGTTCTTTTTCAAACTGCCACAAAGCTGTGACCTCCTCCTGCCTCTGGGCCCCCAGTCAAGACATCCAGAGCACAGAGCCCACTGCAAAGTCCAGCACATCTTAGCTTTGATAGGGGCCTCCCAGCCAGGAGGATGGGTCCTGGGGTGATGCTGTTTCTAAATTAAATCTGCCACAGCTGGACAGTTTATTCTCTAACCAGCCTGACCTCTACTCTGCAGAGAGGTCTATGGTGGGTGGGTGCAGGTGACCTGCCCTGGCCTCTTCTTGCCTGCAGGGTAGCCTCCAGGGGCAAGATTGTTCCCTGAAGAACAAGCACCTGGTACCTTCAGGAATTCCACAATGTTTCTCTGAGTTTGTCCCCAAGGGGAAGCAAGCAGATGTTCCAGATCCAGCAACTGCCTGTGCTGTCTGTCCCCTTACAGATTGCAAAAGCATCGCTATTTCAAAGGGCACACTGCTGTCCCCGAGGGCTACCTGTCATCTCTTAAAATACTGTTTTCTAAATGTTAAAGTTTTTAGAAGAACTTCAAGATTCAACCACATTCTGTACACCTCTCACCACCTCAATCTGCCTTCCTGAACCGGCAGAGTACGATCAGTCCCAACTACACTTTCAAACTGCCATTTTAAGTCTGTGGGGCTCATGGGATAAAGGCGCTGGCTGCCAACCCTGACCGCCTGAGTTCAATCACCAGAACCCACCAAGTGGAAAACGAGGAAGAAGAGAACGCCCCCGAGTTTTCCTCTGAGCCCTATACTCAAACTGTGGCTTGTGCACACATAACAGGCATATACACACACAAATAGAATAAAGTAAAAATGGATTCATAATTTCACTTATACTCATTTTAAAAGAAAGCTGCCGCAAGAGAAAAACCAGTATCACTTGGGATCAAAATCAAAATAAATACAATGAGAAGCAAAACATTAACAAAAAGGTAGAGAAATGGACAACTGCCTTTGTGTTCCATGAAGTAAAGACGGCAGGGTGATATGCTCCTCTGACCTTAGCACTCAGAAAGGTGAGACAGGAGGGGCAGCTGGGTTTACTACTGGCCACTTGCTGCTGCTGCTGCTGCTGTTTCCTCCCCTCCCTCTTCCCCCTTCCCCTTCCCCTTCCCCCTCCTCCCCCTCCTCCTCCTCTCTTCTTCTTCCCCCTCCTCCGTTTTATTCTGGCTGGTTAGCTGGCTAGCTAGCTGCTTGGTTGGTTAGTAGGTGGTTGGTTGGCTTGTTGGGTGATTGGCTTGTTGGGTGGGTGGGTGGTTAGGTGGTAGGCTTATTGGGTGGCTGGCTGGCTGGCTAGTTGATTGGTTGGCAGACCTCTACCCTAAGTGTGCAAAACCCTGCATTCCCTACTGAGGAGCAAAGAGGTGATTTTCTCCTTAGAACATAAAGTCGTCCTCTGGGAGAAAGAGGGATGAAATAGCAGGTTGGAGAAACCTGGAGGGGTTAGGGATGGCCTATGAAAGGGCAGGAGCCACCCTGGGGTACTAGGAAGATGAGCCCTCATATCCTGTGTATCAGTTACCTGTCTTGTTACCAAGACAAACTACCCAACGAAAAAAATTGGGGGGGAGAAAGGATTTCCTAGGGTTCCCAGTTTGAGGGTGCAGTATATCACGGTCAGGAGCACATGGCAGCAAAAGCTTGAGGCAGCTGGTCAGGTGGCATCCACAGTGAGGAAGTAGACAGAGCTCAGTTCACGTTCTCATTACTCAGTCCCAGACCCTCAGAGCGACAGGGCTGCCCGAGTTCAGGGTGCGTCATCCTTCTTGTTAACCCTATGACACTCCCTCAGAGACACAACCAGAGGGTTGGAAAGATAGCTCCTGGCTAAGAGAGCATAGCACGCTCACAGAAGACCTCGGCCTGAACTCAGTTCCCAATACTCCAATCAAATACCTCACAACCACCTGCAACTCCAGCTCCCTAGAAATCCAGCACCTCTTGCCTCCTTGGGCACCTACGTGAAGACACACACATACAGAGGATCTGACACCATCTTCTGGCCTCCACAGGCACCAGACATGCTCGAGGTGCCACAGACACCCATATACATAAAGTAAAATAAAAACCTAAACAACCCTAATTTTTTAAAAGAGGACGGGAATATAGCTCATTGATACAGCATTCACCTGTCATATTGAGGTATCTAGGTTCGATCCCCATTACTGCAGGAAAAAAAAAATCTACCACTAGGGTCCTCCTTTACTTAGATGTAAGACAGGAGTATGAAGAACGGCCCAGTGTGAACCAAAAGCGATCAAAGTGAGCTCTTGTAAACCCAAGTTGTCCTGAACATGGGGAAGGGAATTACAACTTAAAATTAATCTAGGAAAAGCTTTAAAGGTGCTAGAAGGTTCCTGACTTCCGCATGAAAGGCAAGCTTGAAGTTGAGTTCAGACTTCAGGTGAGGTCAACACCTGAACTAAATTCTCTGCATATGCGCAGGAGCTTCATTAACAGAACAAAACTTGCCCGGCAGTGGTGGCACACCCCTTTAATCCTAGCACTTGAGAGGCAGAGGCAGGTGGATTTCTGAGTTCGAGGCCAGCCTGGTCTACAGAGTGAGTTCCAGGACAGACTGGGCTAACCCTGTCTCACAATGGGCTAACCCTGTCTCGCAAAAACAAAAACAAAAACAAACAAAAACAGAACAAAACTCATGAGTACTCCCTGTCAGCCTCCCACAAAGAAAGCATCAGCCCTCAGTGTAGAGAGTTTTTTGTTAAAAGCAGCTGTTTAATGCACCAGAAACCGCATCTGTCTTTTAAGTATAAGAAAGAAAATTAAGCCATCACTCAGAGTGTCAAGTTTGCTGTTTAGATGAAGAAAAACTCAATCAGGAGGAACAAGCAACTGCCAGGGTCCTACCAGAAAAGAGGAGGAAGGAAAGAGAAGAGGAGGCAGAGGCTGGAGAGATGGCTCGCGGGTGAGAGCACCTGCAGCCCTTGCAGAGGACCTACGGATGAGTCTCAGCACCCATAGTGGGCAGCTCACAATTGTCTGTCACTCCAGCTCCAGGGGATCCAACATCCTTTTCTGGATGCTGAGGCATGCACACACGTGCCTGCACACACACAATCGTTTTGCTTGTCTAACATGGGAAGGGAGTCCTCTGTGGGAACTGAGGCTGGGGGG
>JADRCD010211800.1:0-50251 GCA_019843815.1 Montemys delectorum | reverse complement strand
TGTGTGTGTGTGTGTGTGTGTGTGTGTGTGTGTGTGTGTTGATATCTGGCTGTGGGGCTCTGTATTTGTTCCCATCTGCTACAGGAGAAAGCCTCTTTGATGATGACTGGATAAGGCAGATTATCATTAGGGGTCATTTCATTTTTACTTTTTTTTTTTTATTAGTAGGATTTGTTACTCCACATCTGTGGGCTAGCTAGTCTCTGGTTCTTGGTTACCCAAGTAGTATTGGGTATGGCTTTTATCTCGGGCAGCGGGTCTTAAGTCGAATCCTATGGCTACTCCCACAAGCTTTGTGCCACCATGGTCCTAGCATATTTTGCAGCAGGACAGATTGTAGGTCAAAGGTTCTGTGGCTCAGTTGGTGTTTATGTTTCTCTTTTGGTAAACATCAGCGTCCCTTCCCTTACCAAAGACACTAAAACATAGTGAAGATTTTATGTAGGCCTCAGCTCTTCCTTTCCCTATTCAATGAGTCGCGTGAGCACTGTCTTCAGCAATGGGGCCTTGCTGTCAGTTTGTGGAGAACAACCTGTTTTGCCCAAAGCCTGGGTTCTTTGGAGATTTCCGTAGGACTCCCCTTGTCCAGCAACTCAACTGGATGTAGCCCAGTCCCAGCACTGGGAGCTTTGTTTGGCGGTGAGAGACAGTCAGTGGGGAGTCTGTGTTCCCCACGTGTGAAGACTTTATTAGGATTGCCTCCATATATTTCAGGAAGTTCCCACTGCACTAGGTTTCCCTCCCACCCCTAATGCCCTTCAATTCCAGCCATTTCTCCCCCAAATTCCCTCCCTCAACACCATCTCCTCTGTCCCCACCAGATCCTCCCACTCATGTCCTCGTACCACCCCAGCCCCACTCACCAAAAATTTATTATATTTCCCCCTCCCAAGGAAATCTATGCATTCCCACGAATCCCTTCTTCTATGCCTAATCTCTCTGGGTCTACATATCATAGCTTGGATATAATTTATTCAATGGCTAATATTTACATATAAGCAAATACATACCATATTTACCTTTCTGGGTCTAAGTTTCCTCACTTAGGATAAACTTTTTCTTATTCCATCTATTTGTCTTCAAATTTCATGATGTCTTTTTGTTTTGTTTTGTTTTTAAACAGCTGAGTAATACTCCCTTGTGTAAATGTACCATCTTTCTTTATTCATTCTTCTGTTGAGGAACATCTAGGTTGTTGCCAGTTTCTGGCTATTATTAATGGAGCTACATTGAATATGACTGAGCAAGTGTCCTTGTGGTAGGGTGATGTGTCCTTTGGGTATATGTCTAAGAGTAGTATAGTTAGGTCTCGAGTTAGATCAATTCCCATCTTTCTGAGGGACCACCACACTGATTTCAATAGTGGCTGTACAAGTTTGCCTTCCCTCCAGCAATAGAGGAGTGTTTCCCTTATTCTACATCCTCACTAGCATGAGCTGTCACTTGTTTTATTGACCTTAGCCATTCTGACAGGTAAGATAGAATCTCAAAGTAGTTTTGATTTGCATTTCACTGATAGCTTAGAAACTTGAATATTTTTAAAGTGCTTCTCAGCTATTTGACTTTCCTCTAATGGGAATTCTGTTTAGATCTGAACCTCATTTTTAATTGGACTATTTGGTTTTTTTTTTGATATGTAGTTTCTTGAGTTCTCTATGTATTTCAAATATTATTCCACTATTGGATGTGGAGTTGATAAAAAATCTTTTCCCATTCTGTAGGCTGCTGCTTTCTCTAATTGACAGTGTCCTTTGCCTTACTGAAGCTTTTCATCTTCATGAGGTCACATTTAGTGATTGTTGATCTTAGAGCCCGTGCCATCAGTGTTCTGTCCAGAAAGTCTCCTGTGGCACTGAGTTCAGAGCTAATCCCCACCATCTCTGTTATCCGTTTCAGTGTCTTTGATCCATTTGGAATCGAGTTTTGTGTAGGGTGATAAGTATGGATCCATTGACATTCTTCTATCAGTTTGACCAGCACTATTTGTTGAAGATGCTTTCTTTTATTTGGTGTGCTTCTGGCTTCTTTACCAAAAGTCAGGTGTCCATATGTCTGTAGAATACATCTGGGTCTCCAATTTGATTCTGTTGATCAACATGTCTATTTTTTTCTGCCAATGCCTTGCTGTTTTTATTACTAGAGCTTTGCAGTACAGCTTGAAATCGGGGATGCTTTGCAGCTGATCCTTCATTGTTCAGAATTATTTTAGCTATCTTAGATTTTTTTGTTTGTTTTTCCATATGAAGCTGAGAATTTTCCTTTCAAGATCTGTGAAGAATTGTGTTGGAATTTTTGTTGGGGATTTCAGTCAATCTGTAGATTGCTTTTGGTAGGGTGGCCATGTTTACTATGTTAATCCTACTAATCTACAAGCATGGGAGATCTTTTTCACATCTTTTCTTCAAGGACGTGAAGTTTTATCACATAAATCTTTCACTTGCTTGGTTAGCTATCCCCCAAAATAGTTTATAATGGTTGAGGTGATGGTGAAAGGTCTTGTCTCCCGAGTTCTCTCTCAGTCCATTCGCCATTGTGTATAGGAGGGCTACTAGTTTCTGTGAGTTAATTTTGTATCCAGCTACTTTGCTGAAAATATTTATGAACTGTAGGCATTACCTAGTGGATTTTTAGAGTCACTTATGATTTTATCATATCACCTGCAGATACAGATAATTTGACTTCTTTTCTAATTTGTAGCCCATTGATCTCCTTCAGTTGCATATTACTCTAGGTCAGACTTCAAGACTGTATTGAATAGATATGGAGAGAGTACAACTTTGTCTCATCCCTGATTTTAGTAGAATTTCAACTTAAAAGGAGAGAAGCTCCAAGCTTACTTTTAAAAAACCCAAGACTGAGTATTCAGGGGTGGTACCATCCACAGTGAGCTGGGTCTTCCCATGTCTACCATTAATCAAGAAAATTCCCCACAGACTTGCCTACAGGCCAATCTAATGAGGGCATTTTCTCAATTGAGATTCCTACTTTGAAGCCAAGTGGTTCTATCAGATTGACAAAACAATTAACCAGCACAGTCATGATAGCACTACAAATGAGCTGTGGAGTTAGGCTGGCTGTGAGAAGGTAGAAAGGGAACCGAATTCCATGGAGCACCTCCCTCGTGCCTGGCTCTGGTCCACTGCCATTCATAGCCCCTTTTGATCCCTATACCTACTCTGAGGTGGGCATTAACTAGTTGTACACGGAGACTCTGAGTCCCACTCTTTGTGTTCCTCAGAAAGATCAACTAGTGAATTCCTTAGAATATTTACATAAGGCGTACCTACTAAGGAAATCAGTGAGAGGAAGTTAGTTAGCTCCTCCTTCCACCAGTCAACACATAAGTGACTCGCCCTTGGGCATGACGGCAGCTTTAGAAGATTCTATTTGCTGCTTCTTCACAAGGCAGAGTGGGCTTTGGACATCCCTGTATCTTGCATGTGAGTTATTTGTGATAACTTTTGGGACTCGGCGTGATAGATCTTCCCCAGAAGCTTCGGCTTTGACTCAAGAGAAACAAAACTCACAGCTTCCCGAGTACCGTTGTATATTACCCACATCGCTTCAAAGGAATCCCAAGTGGAGGATGCAATATATTGTTTTAATTACAAAAGGATAATAGCCTCAAGCAAAGAAGTTTTACCAAGAAGAAATGAGTCTCATATAATGAGCAATAAAAACTCCTGCAATTACTATCATGGTGTTGATTCAGCCAGACCTCAGTGAGATCGGAGAGAGGCTAGCTTTCATCTGCACTCCGTTCTTGTCTGCCCCAAACATTCTCTTCTCTGCTAATCACTTCTTTTCTTTTCTTTTTTTTTTTTCCCTTTTTTTTCTTTTTGTAATTTCACCTCGTAGAGGGGCCTAGCCCCTTTACATGAAGCCTGAGTTAAACATATTTGTTCACAAAACTAATAGAACTATAATACGCTATTACTTCCAGATTTTTACATGTTAAAATGTTGGCCCAGAGAGGCCAGTACTTAATCTCTCCTGTGGTAGAAATGCCAGCATATGTTAGAAAGAATTCCATGGGATTCTTTCTTTTTCTTTTCTTTATGTGCATGGATCTTTTGCCTACATGCATGTCTGTGCACTGCATGTGCTCCTGGTCCCGAGGCTAGAAGAGGGCTTTGGATCCCCTGGATCGAAGCTCAACATTGTGCCTACAGCTAGGTTTTTTTTTTTTAAGTTGTTTGTGGTTACTTAACATCTTGGGAAGTAAATAGCTTGAAATCTTATATTTTTCCCTGAGGGGTGTGGGAGGGTTTTAGTACTTCCTGGGTACTACATGGAAAAACTACATAGTATAAAAGGTTTGTAGTTCCCAGGACCTCTGGCGTTCACCCAATCACTCAACATCCACTGATCAAAATCATCTCAAAAAGTAGTAGCTACTCCTGCTATTCTTGCAAAGGGAGGCATGGAGGTCCCTGGATTCTGATCTGCACTGCCGCGCGGTGCTGTGGGGGAAATGGAGACTGAGACTCGCATGGAAGGATGAAGGAGAACCTGAACACGTCCTCGAGGATGTCTAAAATCGGTTAAGGCGATCCATCTCACAAAGTCATGGTTTTCCTGATAAAGCTGGGGTGTTTGTCAGTATTTTAAAGTTTCTCAAAATATGGTTTCCAGCACCTGCGTTAGAATCATCAGGGAACTAGACAAGGACGCAGATTCCCATGTTGGGGGAGGGGCAAGTGCTTTCAGCTACGAATAATGGAAACTCCACCTGGGAACAGAAGCTGATTGGTTCAGAGGCTCAATAACCTCTTCTAAGAAACATCCTCTCCTATTTAGTTTTAAAAACCTATCTTTATTAATTAAATAGGCCCCTCTTCAGTAATACTCTCGGATGTAAGTTTAAAGTTGTTTCTTGGTTTTGTTTTTGTTTTGTTTGGGGTTTTGGTTTTAGAAGGGGGCAGGGATGAAAAATTGTTGCTCAAAAACCAAAATAACTGAGGCCGGATAGATGTCTCAGAGGTTAAGAGCACTGACTGCTCTTCCAGAGGTCCTGAGTTTAATTCCCAGCAACCACATGGTAGCTCACAACCATCTGTGATAGGGAGCCGATGCCCTCTTCTCACATTTTTAAAATAAATAAATCTTAAAAAAAAAAAAAAAAAAAAGAACCTCCAAAACCGAAAACGACAACAAAGTAACGGTAAGACCTGCCCCTTCTTGGTTTTCTTCTCTTCTGTCACTTTGTCCTCAAGCTTGTTCCCCACATGCCTAGTGATGGGTGCCATAGTTTTTGAAGTGCAGTCACAATGTGCCTAGAAGAATGACTTTATATGGGGATATCTCTTTTCTAAGATAGTCTCTGCCAGGCCTGGCTTTATGGGCATCCAAAACCCTGTGCAGTCTGCCAGATCCTGTGTTCACAGAAGCCTGGCTGCCATTTAGTGCACCTTGTTATCATATTGGCCTTCTCTGTAGTGTTCTCTTTGAACTCGTATATGCGAAGTCTGCTTGGCTGATGGCTCAGGCATGTGGTCTGAGGTAGGGTGTGTTTCTGGCCCTCCCTGCCAGCTTGTTCACATACAGTTTCAAAGTGTCTCACAGATGCCCACAGAGTGTGTCAGGGCTTGGCAAGCCTCAAAGTGTGTATAAGGTGTAGGGGAAGACAAAGAGCTCTCTGTACCCTTTGAAGTCCTTCAATGAGAGAGGCATCTCTGTAATGAAAGACAACTTAACAAGAGAAAAAGACTTGCAAACTTGTAAACATCTTTTATATGTGGGAGAAACCCAGAGAAATAAGTAAATCTCCAAGAGGGGCTTTGACTCAGGCTTAAATACCACTTATTTTTCTGGTGTGGTGGTTAATTTGCCAGCTTGGCACATCTAGAATCACTTAGGAAGAGAATAGGAATTGTCTGGATTCAATTGACCAGTAGGCAAACCTTCAAGGGATTTTTCTTGATTGCTAATTGATGTGAGAAGACCCAACCCACTAAGGGCACCACCATTCCCTAGGCACGGGCTATAGGATTGTATGAGTATAGAGAAGGAGCCAAACACCAACAAGTGTGTAAGTGTGTGTGTGTGTGTGTGTGTGTGTGTGTGTGTGCTCATGATCATTTCTCTCTGCTCTTGACTGTGGATGTGACACTACCAGCTGTCTAACTAAGCTCCTGCCGCTGTGACTTCCCAATAGTGATGTACTGTAATCCGCAACTGTGAGCTAAAACAAACTTGTTCTTCCTTAAGGTGTCTCTTGTCAGGATATTTTATCACAGAAATCAAACCACAAAAAGGAAGGAAGGAAGGAAGGAAGGAAGGAAGGAAGGAAGGAAGGAAGGAAGGAAGAGTGTAGAAAGGCTGGCTAAGGGGAAATCCCAAGGCAGAGCGAGAACCTGTGTGACTAGTTGGTGTCTTCACTGGTAAGGGTCATGAGCCCGGCATCCTGCTCTTCCCAGTCTTGACAAATTTCCATTATAGATGTCGACTTCCCTTGTGAAAGAACAGCTTCTCTCTTGGGCCTGCAGTTTCTCAGGGAGAGCGACTCAAACCAAGCCCCATGCTAATGGGCTTCCTCCGAGGGGCACATTCTGACCTCACCTGAGAGCCTCCCTTTACACTTTTGTCATTGTCAGAATAGCTCTGGAGCTAGCTCAACCTTGTATGAGGAACACTCATGCTTCCGATGTTAGGGTCATTGAGACTAAGAGCTCAGTGGGTGGCTTGGCTTTTCTTTTCTGGGCACAGCATCTAAAGTCAAGGTAAGAGACTCTAGAATAGCAGAGAGGCCTGTTTATGGGGCTGGGGGTGAAGACTCCCCGATCAGGCAGGCTTCCTCCGGACACAGAGCCGAACTCACAGAATTTAGTGTGTGCTCCCATTAGGGATCCTATTTTTCTATTAAAATATAATTATTAGAATCACTATAGGACATTTTACTTAATGTGCCAGGCAATTCATTTAACCCTTTCAGTTCTACATTTGTCATGTCCGTACTGATTTGCTTTCTCCATTCCTCCCCATCCTCTTCCTCCTCTTTCTTCTTCTCCTCCACCTCATCTTCCTTCTCCTTCCCCCCTCCTCTTCCTCCTTATTCTTCTTCAGTATGTTCTCCCATATCCTAGAATGGCCTTGAACTTGCTGAGAATGGCAGTGAACTTCTGGTGCTCTTGCCTCTGTCACCAGAGTGCTGGTATTACATGCAAGTGGGCATAATCATGTCTTTTTTAAAAATATGCTGGGGTTGAAGCCCAGAGCTCTTTGCACCCCAGGAGATCACTCTACCAACTGGGCTACATTCCCAGTCTTTAAACTCCTTTTTAAAAGGGCTCCTTTGGTAGTAATAAAAATAATACAAAGCTGAAACAACTTCAGATCTGAAGGTGGCTTTATGACAAAGACCAATGGTTTTGCTGCACAAACCAAGAAACCAAGGCCCAGAGCAGAAAGTGATTCGAAAGCTCGTTCTGCAAGTGGTGGCTGCAGCATCCAGGCTGTGTCCAGGCATCTCCTGCTACCGCTGGCTGTGTCTTAGTTGGGGTTCCTCTTACTCTGATAAAATACTGTGTCCAAAAGCAACTTGAGATGGAAAGGGTTTATTCAGCTTGTACTTCCACAGCACGGTCCATTACGGAAGGAAGAGGGAGCTGGAACTCAAGCAGGGCTAGAACTCACAGGCAGGAGCTGAGCAGAGACCATGGAGGAATGCTGCTTACTGGCTTGCTCCTCATGGCTTGCTCAGCCTGCTTTTTTAACAGCACCACCAATCCAGGGGTGGCAACTCCCATAGAGGGCTGGGCCCTCCCACATCAATCATAGATCAAGAAAATATACCACAGGCTTGCCCACAGGCCCATGTGGTGGGGACAGTTAGTTTCTTAATTGAGGCTCCCTCTTTCAAAACGACTCTAGTCTGTGTCAAGTTGGTATAAAAACTAGCTTGCACAAGTTGCAAAGCCAGCATCCATAGGTCACTTAGCATGTGTCTTCTCCTCTAAAGACCCACATCTCAGTAAATACCATCAGCAAGTGGGACTCAGTTGGATTTCTCGAGCTTTGGTCTCCCTTCCTTCTTTTAACATCTTAAATCTGAAAGCCGCCAGTAAGCCCCCTTTTCTGGTCTTCTTTCTTCCACTACTCTTATTCTGAATTGAGAATCCCAAATTTCTAGTTGACATTACACCTGCAACTCTCCTAAACGTTTCTCAGCAATGCACAATGAACAAACATATCAATAGCTGTTGAGGAAAGCTGTGTTTATTTGAGAAAAAGCCACTGATGGGGTCAGAAGGGGCAACCCTACACTGCAGCAAGTGAGGGAACATCGGTGACGAGCAGACTTGTCTGCAAAGGAATTAAGAGCCCTCAGGAAACTGCATCAGGAGGATTGCTGTAAGTTTGATGCCAGCTTGGGCTACATAGTGAGTTCCAGGCTACCCCTGCTACAGAATGAGACCCTGCCTTATACAGAAAAAAACCAAAAACAAATTAACAAACAGAAAACAAAAATAGAATGGAGACAGGGCATGTAAGAAGGAAAAGAGAAGAAATGAGAAGCAAAGGAGTGGCTGAGGCAAAATACAGGAAAAACTGGAGGTGTCTAGAGCAGGAAGAGGGGGCCCCATAAACATGGGCTTTGATATTAAATTAACCGGTTTCTACTGGTGCAAGGCACGTCGTCCCACCTTCCTTTCCCTCATTATTCGGCAAAGGCCTTATGAAATGTGCACACACACACACACACACACACACACACACACACACACACACACACAAAACCAAGGCACACCAAAGAAAGAGACTGTCACTCAAAAGCTTGCTAGAAAGGGAGCCCATGTGTGGAAAGGTGAGATGCTGATACACTGAGGTAATTCCTGAACCAGAGAGACCCCAGAACTTCAACTGCCCTGAGAGAGGGCAGGCAGCTGGGGAGGGCCCTGAACTTCCCACAGGATGTGGGCTCGAGCTTCAAGCCAATCTTATCTGGATCTCGAGTGGCAGCTGACCTCTGGGTCACGTCAGATTTTATTTATTTATAGCCTCAATCCCCTTTCCTTGACCTAGCATTCTTTACCCCCCGCCTCTGAAGCTGGGGTCTCTCAGCTCAGAGGCCCTCTGCTCACTTAAGCTAATAGCACTGTAGGCTCAAACACATCATCTGCTGTGTAGGTGCTCCTAGCCTGGGTTTGGTTTCTCCAGGTCTTTGGGTGGTGTGAATAAGGAGACATGGTCTTGCTATGTAGCCTAGGCTGGCCTTAAACTTAGGGTCCTCCTCCAGTTGCCTCCTAGGTGCTGGAACTACAAGCTTTTGCCATCACAGCTGAATGATCCTAGATCTTGAATGCTCACCACTCAACCTAGGGAAGCTGAGGCAGGAGGATGGTGGGTTTGAATCTAGTCTGGGATATTTGGTGAGACTGTGTCTACAAAACAAAACAAAGCAACCAAGAACTTACCATGAGTAGCAAATGATCTTTGTGCTGACACTGGGTCATCTGTGCCTGGCTCAGGTGGACAGTCCTATAGTGACTTCTGAGGTGGGGCTTGAACCTGTCTAGTGAGGCTGGACACAGAGCACCCTAGGCACTTGTAATGCTTGCTGTATAAGGGGCACTGGCAGAGCCATCTTACCAGGGACCCAGAAGAGGTGAGGAGAAGTGTTAAAAGTCACTGGGGTTGCTCGTGCGTGAGGACTGGCTTGCTCTCTTCCTACCCAGGGGAGCACCTCAGCTCTCCTATTCTTTCCACCGCCACCCCAGCCTTCTTACCTCCCAGGGAGAGGATCTTCTGTTTTCTGCCTGGCATTCTGGCCTGTTTCACTGATCCAGAGAAGCTGCCCAATCAGCTTGTGTCTCATCTACAGCAGTGAGGACTGGTTCCACTACTCACCCACGCAGCAGCCCTGAGCTGCCTGACCTTGGGTGAATTTCTTTAATTTTCTCATTTTAAGTAGTCCCGTTCAATAATCAGTGCACGAAAGCCATGCGATAGATATAGTATAGTTCCTGGGAGTCCATGGTGCATATACTTGTTCAATTATCCAATGAATATTTAAGGACTCCCCTGCCCCCCATCACTCACACTGTGGGTGCTTGGATTTAGGGTGAACAAGTCCCTGCTCTCGGGAGATTATATTTCATATAGGGATAGAGATAATAAACAAGAACAAACTATAAACAAATATAAAATACATGTTATGCTAACATATATAATAATAACGAAAGGTAGGCAAAAAATAATCATAAAATATGCTATGGGAGACAGTGACTTGGACAATGGGCCAAGGAACGTGTTGGGCAATGACTTGTTTTATGTATAGGTTGGCCTGGAAAGGCCTTTCTGACAACGTAACACTTGCACAGATACCAGAAGACTTAACGTCTGGGTCCTGAAGGTGTGTGGAGGCACATTCGAGCAGACAGGACAGTAGTTCAAAAGCCCTGAGGTGGTACCATGCTCCGTGCTTCAGAGATGCTCAAGGAAGCCCTGTGATGGGATGATGAGAAATGAGAGGAAGAAAAATAAGAGATGAGGGAGTTATTATGAATCTCTTAAAAAAAATCAATTAATTTCTCATTCATTTGATTCTCTGGGAGTTGGAGTGTTGGAATGGGTTTGCGGTGAGGTTTTGACTGAGTGGCACATCTCCTTGGTGTCCTTGGTTATGAGATCAACATCTCCCTCTGAGGCCATCGACATCTCTGAGGTACCTGTTGAGCCCATTTGTCAGGGGGAGGTTGCAGGTGGTAGCTAACCTACTTGCTGATAGTTATGCACGTTTTCCTATGTGGTGCTTAGCACTGTGGAGATCAGGTGGACATCCCTAGTGGGACTGGGCTCTGTGACTTACTGGGGCAGGTTGAGCCTTGGCAGGCATATCATGCAATGTCGTGGATCAGCTCTGTTCCTTTGGGAGCTTGCTTCCTCGGGGGACACCGAATAAGACAAATAGTGACCAAGGGATCCCACACTCATGCAAGACCCTAGGCATAATTTTGTTTTATGAGGCAAGTTCTCATGTAGCTCAGGTTGGCCTTAGATCCTCAGTGGGGATGAGCTATAACTTCTGATTCTCCTGCCTCCACTTCCTCAGGATTGCAAGAGAGATTATGCTCCAATTCTTGGTTCAGTATTGTACTGAGGCTCCAATCCAGGGCCTTGTACATGCTAGGCAAACAGTCTACCAACTTACATGTACCCCCCTCCCCCCCACTGCTGTAAATATTTGTACATTAAGCCACTCAGGTTTGGGAGTTATTGGTTGTTGTAGACCAGAAGGATCAGATTATAGCTTAGCACTTTCAAATGTTATGGCAGTCCACGTTCACCCTGTCACTCCTCCTGGCTGTGGGAATTCTCACTCTGGTTTCATACATGGCAAGACAGGGGCCAAGAGAGGAATCAAGACACTTCCACAGAATTGTAAGACTCAAAATTCCATCTATCTGACCCTTTGGCCATTATGCAGCAAGGCGCTTTTTTCCCTGTGTGTCTAGCAGTAAACCAAGAAGGTCTGTGACAGTGCCAGGTGCCATCAATGTGACACCGAACTGCTCCCTGCTGAGCCCCGAAAGTCAGCGTCCTCCTTTCTCCTGTTCCCAAGGCCCCTTCATTCCCTTTCTGCACTGCCACTGCAGAAAATGCTCCTGGGCTCTCATTTTCTCCACTTTCAGAGTAGATCTTCCCCCTCCCTTAAATCTCCCTGGAAACTCCCTCATGGGCAAGCCTAGGGGCATGTCTCCTGGGTGATTCCAAACCCAATTAAGTTGACTGGGGATTTGCCATCACAGAAGGAAAGAGAGGAAGCTATTGCTTGGTGCCTGCCTGTGGCATCACTTCACTTGGGGACAGCCCTGGGGCCAGGCCATGTTGGTAGTTTGTTTTGGAAATCTCTCTACCCTACCCCACCAGCTCTGTTGCCTCATGACTTCCTGTGTACTCCCGCCATGACTTCACAACATATTAAAGGTCCTCTGTGGCCTTCCTTTACCCCCGGAGCACATTTGAAGTGGTCTATCTGCCTCCCAACAGGAGATTAATTGGCAGCCCCTGCAAACTTGTCCTGCTACTCTCGTCTGCCAGGCTTCACACTGTACATATGTTATACATGTATGCGGTGTCACTGATGCCTGTAACCATCCTCCCAGGAAGGCACAACTTTAACAAAGAGGAAGGCAAGCCTTAGGGAGAAGCCCAGAAGAACAATTGCCAAGATAGGGAACCAAAAGGGGTCTGGGGGTAAGAGACAGGTTCCGAGGCAGAGAAAAACTTCCAGCTCCCACATGCCAGCAGACTAATGACATATGTCCCCGAGGCTAGCAGTCTTTTATGACTTCAGTACTCACTGTTGGGAAAGATGGTGTAGCTCTGAGTTAGCTGATATTTTCAGGCAGATGTGTCAGTCAATGACACATAGGTCATGCCTACTGAGACATATGGGGGGGGGGGTCCTAGTTTTGTATTTTTGTTTTATAGAGGGAGAATTGAGACGGACTCTACCTTGCCTGCCTGACTCTGTCTCCTTATAACTGCCCCAGCCTGTAAGAACCCTGCCTTCTTGGGCTCACAGACCCAAAGCAGCTGAAATCACCCAGGGACGCTGTTGTGTATGCCCAATTTGCTATTGATGTGACATGGTATCTCCCATTCATAAGACAGACTTATTCAGAATCCTCTTCCGATCCTTTGGGCTGGGTCTCCTATATTTCCCAGGGACATCAGTTTCCCTACCCCTACCCCTGTGCAGTGCTTGCTGGGTCCAGCGGCAGAGGTTCAAGCCCAGGCTTCTTATCATCTAGGGGGCACAAGGAAAGGGGTGTTAGATGTAAACATGGGTCCGTGACTAGTGAAACCTACTGATGAAGCAGTAACAAGAGCTCCATGGCTAAGCACTCAGCTAATCCATGAGGCTGCCACTGTGCCCAGTCCCTCCTTAGTTCTCTGCTGACATTGTACTGAAGATCACCTCGAGGGCTGCATGTGACTTGTCTGTCTTCCAGGATGCCATGCTTGGCTCTGTTCTTCAGATTCATCAGGAGCCCCTCCTCTGCCTCCCAATCTCAGTACCAGTGGTGAGCTAGGGGCACCGTTGCTCCTCTTTTTCTTCTTCTTTACTGTCCTGACATTCTAACTTCTGTCCTGAACCCACACATCCATTTGATGCCTGACACCTTCACATTCAGGAACGGTCCTAGACTCATATCCTTCCCAGGAAACACAGTTAGGCCTCAGATGTTGCCGTCTTAACTAACGGCCGGTGAACCTGTGTGGCCTCGTCTCTCTCCTCACTCCCTTTATGTTCTCCATCCAGTCCTTTGGTGAGTTCTGTTGGCACCGCCTTTAGAACTCACTAGCAGCTGACCACTCCTCAGTAGTTCAGTATTTCCTGGCTTTCTGATGGCTACCACCTGTCCTCCCCTGGATTACTTGTGACAGCTACTTAGCTATTCTTGCTGCTTCTACTCCTGCCTTCCTCAGTCTGTTGCTATAGAGAACTTGGTCTTCTTTGTTTGTTTTCAGGACAGGGTTTCTCTGTGTAGCCCTGGCTGTCCTCAAACCTGCTCTGTAGACCAGGCTGGCCTTGAACACACAGAGATCCGCCTGCCACTGCTTCCCAAGTGCTGGGATTGAAGGTGTGTACCACCACCGCCTGGCTTGAGAAGGTGTTTAAGTCATGTACCTTCCTTCTACCCAGAAACCTGCAATGGCTCTGTACTTGCACAAAATCTGGAGTCTCCACAATGGCTCATGGCATGTCTGGACTTCTCCTCTTCTCTTTCTTGTCTTCCATTACGAGGCTCTACATTTACTTTCGTCACTGCCATGCCTCAGGCTTGCCAGGCCCGTGCCCAGTCAGGGTCTGAGTACTGCCTGGCCTCTCTGTCAGATATAACCTGGTTCGTTCCCTTACCTCCTTCTGCTTGGCTTTGCCGTTACTTTCTCAATGACAGCCGCACTGACCAGTTGGTCATGAATTCCACTTCACCCCAGCACTCTCTTCCCCTCAGTAGCACCTATACCTCCCAACACCCTATTAAATAATTCACTGAGTCCTGTCTTAACCCTCAAAGTATAAGTTCTAGTCAATTCAGTGCCTAAAATAGCCAGCATTTACATAGTGCTGAATTCTAGTTGATATCAGAACTATGCACGACGAGACATATTTCTAATATCATTGCGAGGATAGAGAATGCTATTGCTATCTTATATTATGGATGAAAACATTGAGGCATGAGGAGAGGGCTAAATGACTGCCTAGATCATATATCAAATAGTGGTTGATTCTGAATTCATGTATCCCAGGTCACAGTTGGTTCTGTTACCCCACCAAGCATACTGCTCCTGACTGCATAGCTCTTAGTAAACACTCAATAAAATTCAATGAATAAACTTCCAAAACCAATAATTACTTAGCAAATAACAGATTCTATTGTTGCTACCTCATAGATGAAGAAGGCAAGGGGAGAAATGGGAAGAAACTTCCCACCCAGGTGGGTAGAGACAAACAGAAAACGCTGCTTCTGTTTCCAGCATTCACCATGGACAGAACTGAGGACAAAATGCTGAGAAGCACCCATCCTCACCCCTTCATGGAAACCTCTTGTTCGATCCACTGTCTAAAGAGTCTCACTACAACACGTGGAGAGGCAAGGGTGCACCAGCCTTCAACATGGAAACTGATCTCCACATCAGCTGGCCTTCTCCAAGAGAAAAGCCGTGATCGAGAAGCCGTGTTCCTGTTTCCCAGGGGTCCTGTCTACTTCAGGACACTGGGTCAGGGTGGACACTGGCCATGCATGGACACCACAAACTACTCAGTGGCTCAAAGTAATTTCTGTCAAATTTCCAAGTGTGTGTTGATAACCGTTGTCCTGATGCTCACCTGCCTGGCTTCCCATGCCATTGGAGACAGTCCCATGCTGAGAAACTCAGTTAAGTTCTCCACATCTGCATTCCTGACTTTGCCCAGGAAATGCAGGCCCTGAAGGCAGGTGTGAGGGGTATTGGGAAGAGAGCTGTTTCTGAGTGCTAGGAGTCAGATGAGGCTGGTTAAACTGCAACTGGGAGTGCGGCCAGTGAGGTCCAGACCAAGCCAACAGGCAACACAGACATAAAATTCAGAGCGGGCTTCCTAGGCTTTACACAGGTTGCACCATTACAAAAAGCTAGTTTAAAATCCCCTTTGTCTCAAAGTTTCTCCCTTTGTGCCTCTAGCTTCACTCCCCTGGGTGATGGAACATCTCCTTGGGCCCTTGGAGTCCTCATCATCTCCAAATGTCACCGGCTGCTTTCTCTGTCTCTCTGAAGCTGACCTGTGAGTTTTCCTGGCCTTTGACTCTCCAGAGCTCAGGGCATGATCCACATGGGCTGCACAAGATCGGGCAGGAAGTGGTTAAAAAGGCAAACCTCCATGTGGCTTCAGTCCAAGAGAAATGGATGCCTTATAGATCGTGTTCCGATGAGGACGCCCGTTTTTCAGCCCCGGCAATCTGTGACCCTCTTTTTCCCTCTCAAAGAATGTGCTTACAACCTTCTACTCTGCTGTGCTTCTGGTAGATGAGTACAGGCACGGGGCAGACAGGCAGCAGGCAGCTGAGGGAAAGGCATCAAGATGATTGGGGCGACGGGGGAGTGGCTTGCTGTGTATACCAGAAGGGCTCAAACCGGCATTAACTATGACCCGTCTCTGTTCTCTGCGGCTATAGTGGAACAGACTGTAAGTGGAGGTGTCCAGATCTTCTTACAGTAGCAAGGCTACCATGGCATAACATAACAAAGTGACCTTTCTTTCTAGGGATGCCTAGACGGAGGTTGTGTGAAACCCAGGACATGTCAACAGAATGAGGGTTAGGGAGGAAGAAAGGAATCTGATTTCCACAAGACCAAGATGCCTTCTTGAGGCTTCTGGCTAAGGGGCCATCACTGCCTCACTACGAAAGGTGTATGGGCAAGTTTTATATCAACTTGACACAAGCTAGAGTCATTAGGGAGAGAGAATTTCAATGGAGAAAATGCCCCCAACAGATTATCCTGTTGGCAAACCTATGATGTGTTTTCTTGATTGATTGGGGAAGGTGCAGCTCATGGGTGGGGCCCCCCTGGGCTGTTGGTCCTGGGTACTAGAAGAGAGCAGGTTGAGCAAGCCATGGGGAGCAAGTCGATCAGCAGCATCCGTCTGTTGCTTGCTTTTGCTCCAGTTCCTGCCTTCAAGTTTCTGCTCTCCTTGAGTTCCTGCCCTGACTTCCTTCCATAACTGGCTGTAAGGTGGAACTGTAAGATGAAATGGACCTTTTCCTCTCCAAGTTGTTTTCAGTCAACGTGTTTTGTCACAGCAGTGGAGACCCTGGCTAAGACAGGGAGGTTGGGACCTCACTGTGAGATGTTTGCACCTGTGTGTAGTGGCTTTCACTACTCTACAACCAACCATGCACAGTACTCTTCCAGCAAAGATAAAATTAACACCATCTTGATGCCTCTTCAGTGCTGGATCTGGATGCCATGGATCCTAGGATTATGTCATGGCTGATTCTAGAGCAGTATTTCTCAACCTGTGGGTTGTGATCTGTTTTATGGTTGCTTATCAGATATCCTGCACAACAGATATTTGCACTACAACTTATAACAGTAGCAAAATTACAGTTATGAAGTAACAACACAATAATTTTATGGCTGGGGGTGGTGGTTTGGTGGTCCTCATCACAGCATGAGGAACTGTATTAAAGGGTCACGGCACTAGGAAGGTTGAGAACCGCTGTTCTAGACTTTAGTCTGGTAGAACTTGGTTCTTACCAACTCATCTTCCTGCATGCAGATGGTCTCATTCAACCCAGGGCACACCAAGCACTCTACCATGCTCTAAATGGATCAATAGGTTTGGCTCACGCACCTGGTACTGTCCCTGGCCGTGTCCTGTCCACAGTGCCCACACATGGTCATTTCTCTAGAGCTAGTACCTGATGATCTCATCTCACCTACCCCGATTTTCTGACCAAGTGGCTAGGCATTAAGAAAGCAGAACTCACAGGGTGCCTCTGCATGGTCACATCACTGAACAGAGAAAAATAACTCCAAGGAGCATGTGAACAGCTGCAGGGTTTTCTTCCCTGCACAATGTCTTCCTCAAGTTCAAGTTGAACAGCGACAGCTCCTGTTTTGATTTCCTTGCTTGTAACTCCCCAGGTGGGAAGCCATCTGCCTCAGAGAAAATGACTTATCACTGGAACTGTATGTAACACACACACACACACACACACGCACACACACACACACACACACGCTTGGCAAATGGTGGCTGTGAATTTCTGCTCTGAAGCAATCGCAGTAACTATTTAGTGGCAACACCCGTTGAGAACAGCTACACTATTTGGCAGCTGACTGTAGGCTCTGAGGTTAGATGGTTCAGCGTCTGAATCCTGACTCCTGAGCTTGTGAGACCTTGGCCCATTCTTTTAGTGCTTCTGAATTTCACCCTCTTCCCTGTAGAGTGAAGAATTGTGATCTGTACTTGCCAACCCTTAGGGAAATCTTATCAACCAGCTCACCCAAAGGTACTGATAATGGGATGGAAGTTAAGGTACTCTGCCTCCAGGGCCAGCATAATCGGGGCTCACATCTTACTCCAGGGGAAGTGGTGCTGCTGGAGGAACAGGGTGGTTCAAGGTCTTAGGCAAATCAAAGTGTGATTCAGAAGAAAAAGAGCTTCCAAAAGCAACAGAGCTGAGAGAACTGGGAAGGCAGTGGCCAAGAGGAAGGTGATTCATTCATTTAGCCAATATCTTAGTTCCTAGCATTTACCAGCCGCTGTTCTTAGGGCTGGAGATTAGCAGTGAATGGAGACTACTTAATTTTTAGCCATATGAGCCTGCAATCTAGTGGGGAGAGACAGATGCTAAACATAATGAGCTAAATGTGGATGGAGTGTGCCCAAAGGTATGTAAAGGAGGAGATTATCAGGTGTCGTTCCAAAAGCAGGGGGCCTGGGCTGTGGCCCACCTACCTGGCTGAGGCTCTCTCTCTCTCTGGTGGCAGGGGGCCTGCTGCTGAAGCCCAGGTCTTTCTCTCTCACCCGGGACTGACTTGTTGCTGCACAGAGCCTTAATTAAAAAGGAGGCAATGTATGAATGAGTTATTTATTGTAGGAAGGAGAAATATGCTAGTTAAGTAGAGAGAAGGAAAGGAGAGGAAGGAGAAAGAGAGAGAAAAGAAGGAGAGGGAGAAAAGCAGAGAAGAGAACAAAGAGCAGGGAGGAGAGAGAGCAAGAGAGCAAGAGGAAGTAAGAACAAGAGGAGAGAAGTAAGAGAGCAAGAGGGTGAGAGAGTAAGAGAGGAAGGGTAAGAGTAAGAGAGTGAGGGCAAGAGGAAGTAAGAGTGAAGAGGGAGAAAGAGAACAAGAGAGTGAGAGAGTAAGAGAGAAGAGTAGGAGAGTAAGAACAAGAGAGTGAGGGCAAGAGAGAGTAAGAGAGTGAGGAGGGGGCAAACCACCACTTTTATTGTATGGGGCATGGCATGCCTGGCTTGTGGTCAGATGACTGTGTGTATGGTCCAGCTAGAATGCTGGAAGTTTGAGGCAGTGTCTACCTGATAGAGCACACATCTCCTGCAGGGGCAGCTGTGAGGCGTCTGGGCTGAAATCTGAGCCATTGGTGTCAGGAGCAATCACTGAACGCCTACCATCCCTTATAAACAAGTTTACATTTCTCAGTGGGTCTCCAGGGTTCCAAGGTGGCTCTGCCCTACTGGACTCTGGCTATCAGAACTTCCCACTGCCCCACAATCAGGCACTGTTGGCCTTTTGGTTTTAAGTAAGGTGGCTAAGGGTGCCTCCCAGAGAAGGTGTCATCACAGCAAAAAACAAAGGTGACCAGATTGCATGGGGGTGCTATGAGGTGAGGGTGTCAGGATGTAGAAGCCTTTGACACCCCAGCTTCAGTCTGCCTTCAGCGCCTGGTGAGGTCAAGGAGAAGGGCTGGCTGCCTTTTCTCTTTGGTTATTCTCACATTTAATTAATTAGCTAATTAATTAGGTGGGAATTGGTTCAATCCTTCCACCATGTGGGTTCCTGGGGATGGAATTCAGGTCTTTACACTTGACAGTAAGTGACCTAACCCACAGAGCTATCTTGTTGCCCCTGTTTTGTTTTGTTTTTCTTTTTATGGGACCAGCCAGCTGGTAGGACTCCTATATCCACACCCTGGACCTCAGAGTAGCAATTCTTCTTAAGTTGTTTTGAGACAGGGTTTCACTATGTACACCCTTGGCTGTTTTGAACTTGTGATATTTTCCTGCTTTGGTTTCCTGAGGGCTGCATTGCCACACAGGGCAGCAACCTCATTTTAAAGAAAGCCCAGGAGCCTTGAGTCATCGTGTGGGTTGTATGGGTTGCACAATGCACAGCTCACCTTAGGGGGTTGTAGATGTATCCAGGCATTCTCTGACTGTATTCTTGTGAAGAGTTTCAGGTAGACAGCAGCAGAGTGGCCTTAAAACAGAAGCCAAGAGTTGTGATAGTATCCTAACACATGAGGATAATGCACCTGGGACAAGGGACAGACACCTTTTCCTGTCATTAGGTCACCTAGGAGCCAGCAATAGCCCAAAGGTTTTGGTTTCTGAAATCTCTCACTACTAGTTTGTTTGTTGAGGACTTGCTAGTTTAGTTGTGTGCCTGCCCCACTAAGAGTTCTACTTGTCAGTGGTTAAGAACACTAGCTGCTCTTGCAGAGGGCCCAGGTTCAAGTACATACATGGCAGTCATATGGCTCTCACACACTGGAGGAAACTTCCTAGCAGGGCAGTGATTCTAGAACTGAATGTAAGAGAGGTTGAGAGGGTAAGGAGAGAGCCAGGAGACATTTTCAGTCTACATGTTCAGAGAAGCATGCAGTGCTTACTGAACTTGGGGAATAGCTGCTGAAGATGGCAAGCAACAAAATACCCTCTCCTGCCCCTTGACACTATCACTGTAGTTAGGTTCCCTGACCAATAATAAACTAATAATAAGTACATTTTCTGAAAAAATATCTCAGAAGGGATTAAAGGATCTTTGTGGGGCCTGAGATAGCTTTTAAGAGAATGAGTTATTGTATGGGAGCAAGCCCAATCTTTTGTTCTTAAATGATATTTGTGTGTGTGTGTGTGTGTGTGTGTGTGTGTGTGTGTTGGGAGGATGCACGTGTGTCATGGTATATGTGTGGAGGTCAGAGGTCAGCATAAGGTAGTCAGTACTTTCCTCACACCATGTGATCCTGGGATCCTGGGATCAAACTCAGGTTGTCGGGCCTGGCAGAAGTGTTTTTACCCATTGAGTCATTTTGGTGTCCCCACGTCCTACCCTTAAATTGCTCTCTGGTTTCCTGTCTTGTGAACTGATCTGTTATGTGGCCTTTCTGTAATCCACACAATCATCTCGCCAGCAAGAACACACCCAGACACCAGGATCCTTCTGCAGCAAGCGTTTATTGCATCTTTAAGAGGAAGACCCTAAGCCCCGAAAAGGCACTGCTTATATATACCCTGGAGCAGCGTGTTCATTTCTGATTGGCTGTTTGCTCATTACCTCATGTGACGCCCCGGGATAGGCTGTGACTTGGCGCGCTCTGGCCCTTAGCACATGCGCAGACTACTTGTTTACAGGGAGAAGACACTGGATGCCGGCTCGGGCATGGCTCTCTACACCTTTCTATGAATCATCCACTGGAATGTGATGTAGCCAAAGGGGCCTTAGCCAGAGACTGTGCCACACTGTACTGTCTGGTTTTGTGTGTCAACTTGACATAGGCTGGAGTTATCAAAGAGAAAGAAGCTTCCCTTGAGGAAATGCCTCCATGAGATCCACCTGTAAGGCATTTTCTCAATTAGTGATCAGGTAGGGAGGGCCCATTGTGGGTGGTGCCATCCCAGGGCTGGTAGTCCTGGGTTCTATAAGAGAGAAAGTTGAGCAAGCCGGGGGAAGCAAGACAGTAAGCAACACCCCTCCATTGCCTCTGCATCAGCTCCTGCCTCCAAATTCCTGCCCTGTGTGAGTTCCAGTCCTGACCCTTTCCTTCCCAACTTGTTTCTTGGTCATGATGTTTGTGTAGGAATAAAAATCCTGACTAAGGCACACACTGTTTAGAATTTCAGCTTTCAAGATCATGAGCTAAATGAATTATTTTGCTTCAGGTGTGTTGTTATAGTAGCAAAAAATAGACAACAATTTGAGAACATTTGAACAAAGTCACCATATTTCTAGGAAACCCTTTGTGTCTAGTTTCCTTCCTGCTCCCCACTGTGTGTGCTCTGAGTCATTAGCTCTTCTATGAAGCCAAATGCCCCTGTGGTTCCTCATCTATGCATGGCCACTCTATTCTGGTGTCAATAAAACTTTATACTAGTTTCTTTAATGCATTTTTCTCTGCGTCCGAATGTAATAGGTCTGTCTGTCTGCTTATCCTATAGATTTCTTTAAAGATTTATTTTTAGGTATGTGTATGTGTCTGTGTAAGTACATGCCACATGTGAGAGGTGTCTGTGGAGGAATCAGATTTCCTGGAGTCGCAGGTGGTTGTGAGCCACCTGACATGGATTCGGGAACAGAACCTGGGCCCTCTGGAAGAGCAGTACATGCCCTTAACCACTGAGCAATCTTCTCAGACTTCTTCATAGACTTTTTGAAGGATAGACTGCATTTCACTAACCTTGGCCAAACTTCTTTAGTACCAAAGTTGTCCCATAAATGTGCTTCCAAGTAGCATCTTTTGTACTTAAAAAAAAAAAAGCACACATTTTAAAATCACAGTACATGCTACAAACAGCTTTTAATCCCATATGTCTTAAAAGGCTGTCCCTTCACCCCTCATCTACACTGAGCCTAATAATTTCCTAGGAATTGAGATATAAATATGCATCCATTGAGTCTGTGCAGATAAGAATAACACCTGTAATTTTGGAGCATGGATCAAATAGCCAGGCTATAGTGTTCATATTTCAGGGTATATGCAATCCCCCTATGGAGTTGGAGAGAAATCCCATGCCCCAATATGGCAAAGAATGGGCTACCCAGAGCCCTAAACTCATACAACTGAGCAGCCCCCTGGGGCTTTGTGGCACCAGTTCGGTTTCTGGGGAAATGTGCAGAGTATGTGGCCTTTATGACCCTGATAAATGAGTCTCTTTGGAAAGTTGCCATTCTCAGACATCAGGCATGCTGATGAGCAAAGTCCCCAGAGTAACTTAAGGGCAGAAATACCGCAATTTAAAAATATTCCCTGGGTGGTTTATAAATTGTGTACAAGTTACTCCAGTCTCTGTGCGTGCGGCATGGCAGGTGGGGTGTCTGTGTTTATTTATTCCTGGCTTGTGATTACTCAGAGGGGCTGCATTTGTCACACCCTGTCTCCTCTGTGACAAGGACCTCTTAGAACCTAGCAACCTCCAGAAGTGTTGGGCAGGCTGGGACTCTTGTACCCTGTGATGGAGACCAAGGGATTTCTGACCTTCCTGGGAGGCAGAGGAAAAGAGAGTGGCCAGGGTTAGGTGGTATCTAGGTAACTGTGATTGTCACAGATGTGTGCTGGTGTTCTTACCAACCTTGGTGCCACCCTGGATCCACCCACCGTTGGTGGTAGATCTTGTCTATGCCATGTCTTTGGAGGGGGAACGGAAGGAGGCCTGGTCTAATGACACACAGTTGTGGGAAGACACTTGGTATACACAAGAGAACACTTAGAAGTGCTGTCTCAGAATTCCCTAGCCTGGCCAGAGGCCCCTGGGAAAGCCAGTTAAAGGGCTAGGGTTGGCAGAAAGAATTCCCCACCCAAAGCTTTGAGGAAATTCCAACCAAAGAAGGAACCCAAATAAGCTGCAAAGAGAGGTGGAGTTAAGAGGAGAATGTAAGGCCCAGGTTCCAGACCTTAGTCACCTCATGACTTTAGAAATGCTTAGGACCTCAACTGACATAAAAGGCTATAGCTGTGGCAAGTGCCCAGGGAGAGACAACAGGGGCAGATAAGCCTGCCTGATTATTTATGTTGTCAATGGATTCTCCACTTACTCTTGGTGTGACCCTTTGACCTGACCTTGGATTCCAGCTTTCTGTGTGCATGCCACCAGGTGGCTGTCTTTTATATCCCTAGTCTTACTTGATTGACATGTTGACTCTGAGAGGAAGGTAGACTTAAGACTTACTTACTACGTCTGTGACACAGATGAGAAAAGTGGGACTCGGCGATAGGATGCTACTTGTGTAAGGTCACAGTGCCAGTGTGCGAGGGAGCTGACCCAAACCCAGAACTTCTGACTGTGTTTCCAGCATTACAGGTTGGTTATATCTGAAACAACTAGCAGCTGTGCTTTCTTTGGTGTCTTATGTTTGAGCACACCTGCCAATACCTTCACTCATATGTAGAGTAGAAAAGTACATGGTGATATTTAATATGTGTGCCATATTATAGAGTATAAAACCCCTACATTTTAGAAGGGTGAAAAATTGAATATATTTTTTAAAAGCCACATGGACTAACACTCATTGATAGTGAAGGCTCATAGGTGGATGCAGAGGGATTACTATGTTATATGAGTGTTTGACATTTTTCCATGAGAATGTATTAAACAGCTAAAGGTGGTGGCACATACCTCTAATCTCAGCACTCTGGAGGCAGAGGCAGGTGGATCTCTGTGAGTTTGAGGACAGATTGGTCTCTATAGCACGTTCCAGGCCAGGGGGGCTGCATACCCTATCTCAAAAAAAAAAAAAGTCAGGGCCCAAAAAGTTGTGGGAGCTTTGTCTAGTAGTCTTGAAACGAGGCAATAGAAGCAGGAAGCTGCTTAGGGCATGCTCCTTCTAATGGCTAGCCTCACCAGAGCCTATGGGACAAGGACAAGGGCTTGGTTAACTCTGCTCCTGAGATTTCAGCAAGGGCACCATAGCTTGTCCAGCTTCCTTCTGTAACAGAGAGGGTAGTGTGCAGTCTAGACAACGGAGTTCAGAGATACACTGTTCTGTAACCTGCCTCTGTCTCCTGCAGCTTATATCCTGGGAAGGAACTTACTGCCTGGGTGCCTAAGTTTTCTCTGTATGGAAAGGTTAAGGATGCTCCAGCGCTGGCTTCTTCATTTGAGCATCAAGTGGCATATACAGAGCACGTATTCAGAGCGCATAAACAGGTATACTCATGTTGTACTAGCGGAACATTTTGAACATCCTAGATAGAATACACTCTAAATTCTTGGGGACCCTGCATCCCTCATTTCTACCTTTGACTCAGTTTCTGAAAATGACTGGATTTAATAGCGCTCATCTCCTCTGGGCAGGTGTGCTTCAGAAAAGGGGGGAATAGCTCTGGCTTCTGTTACTCGGGGCAGGAAACAGAGAGGGGAGCAAAGTAGAGGTTAGGTTTGAGGAGACATCTGAGTGTAAGGTCAGCCACAGGTGGCTGTGACCCCTCACACGTCACCTGCCTCAGCTGGCCCGCCTGTCATTCCTCGTGTGCTGATTCAGAGCAAGTGGCCCCGAAGCCCCTTGCAGAGCTGAATTTTGGTTGTCTATTAGGTTCTTAGGGTTTTGCGACTCAAACACTGTCACCATGGGTGTGATATATAGATTGTGTAGACAGTAATCGTGGTCTATAAATGGTGGCTATTTTAAGAGCGTGTCCTTGAAGGCGATCTTTTACTGTCTTCTTTCTTTTTGTGGCTTTTGGTTTGTGGTACTGAAAGTTGAACACCCAGAACCTGCTTTGTGCTAGGCAAGTGCTCTATCACTGAGCTCCATAACCAACTTTGAAGTGCACGTATGATTCAATTTCTATGCATATAAATGTGTATATTCTTATATACTTAGATACATATGGGTGGCTTTTTTTCATCTTCCATTGAATATCTATTACTTATGTAACCAGGAAAAACTCTCTCCCTGGCATAAAGAAGAATATATTAAGTCTGGAGATGGTGGTGCATACTTATATGTTAGCTCTTGAGAGACTGAGATGGGGGGAGTGTGAGTTCAAGGCCAGCCTGGGGTATAGAGTGAATTGTCTAAACAAACAAACAAATGAGTATATTAAGAGTTCTGGGATATGGCTTAGGTAAAGCTTTGAATACACAAGGTTCTGGGTTCAATTTTAGCATCACATGTGTGCACATACATACATAAGTTATATTAAGAATATAGACTTATATATTTGTATAAGGATATAATTTTTAAAGGAAAAAAATTGCAAAGTGCCTAAGAACATGAACGAACAGTCTCTTAGCACAATGAACCATTGTTTACACTATCTTGCCCCCGTGATTTCATTCTAGCACTTCTTGGTTGGTTATCTTCCTAAACTGATCACAGCTAGAAGAGTCTTGAATGTGTCCAGAGCTGGGATAACTGGTTTTCTGGGGACAATTAGGTAGCCTAGCCATCTGTTTTCATGGGCTAATTTTCTTTTGTTTTAAAGTTATTCAGCACATTGCGTTTGTCTCCTGTGTTTGGACTTGTTGCAGACAGCCATGCTGCCCTCAGACCACAGAGCCTCACAGAACGCACTCCTGCCTGTGGTCCTCTGGGCAGTGGCTCTCAGAGCCCTATTAAGTGAGAGGGTGAATGGTAAACAATAGCAGTGGAAGTTGGAGCGGGCTCTGGGCTGACAGCACATCAGCTAGGAGCAGGTGAGGGACCTGGGCACATTTCCTCTATGGGCACTTTGTTTGAATCTTGAGAACAATGAGTCACAGCTCAGCATAACTCAGTTCCCATTGTTCTGGGGGAGACCAGGGCTTTGGGGAAATACCCATTCATTCACCCCTTATAGATTCAGATGAGGCTTCCAATCCCTTCCTCCACACCACTGAAGCAATATCCTACTTGGAATTTTTCCTCTTTCTTCCTCTTTCCTCTTTTCCTTTTTCTTTTTCTTTTCTTCCTCTTTATTTGTGAGCTTGCCTCAGATTCCCAAGTGCTGGTATTAGAAGTACGTATCCCATGACTGGACCTGAGAATTTAAAAAGAAAATGTATAAACTTTACTATTAAAAAACTCCTGCAAATAAAAACATCACACACTAAAATTAACCCGACCCCAAATCTATGCAACTTAATAACTTTATATGTAAGTAGACTTGGTATCAATTTAGAAGCTGTGACGTTTCATATTAAATTTTATACTTTTACTATTGAATATGTTTTATGCACTCACCTACCACCAAAACCACTCTTTCATAGTTCATGTCCATTACTTATATTTTTTCTCAGAATTCTTTTTATCATAGGAAAATTTTATTCATTAATCAGATTCTTTGCAGCTAAAAGAAGGGACAGATTCTTTTCCAAAATAAGAATATATGAAGGCTGCATGCCATTTTATTTAAAATTGCCAATTATGCTTTTTAAAAAAGAGTAGATGAGGGCTGGTGAGATGGCTCAGTGGTTAAGAGCACTGAGTTCGAATCCCAGCAACCATATGATGGCTCACAACCACCCATAATGAGATCTGACACCCTCTTCTGGTGCATCTGAAGACAGCTACAGTGAATTACCCAGAGCGAGCGGGGCCAGAGCAAGCTGGGCCAGCAGAGGTCCTGAGTTCAATTCCCAGCAGCCACATACGTGTTGGCTCATGGTCATCTGTACAGCTACAGTGTACTCATATACATAAAATAAATAAAATAAATCTTAAAAAAAGATATATTAAAAGATAACAGAAGTAATGAGTAAGAATTAAAAAAAAAAAAGAGTAGATGAGACTGGAAACCGTTCAGCCATCTGCACTCTGGAGAGAAGGAGGTGGAACTGCTGGGTGCTGATCCACAACGCAGGAGATGCTCAGCAGGCCCAAGATGCTCCTGCAGGCTGGAGCTCCCTGGAGAACACGTGGTTGTCAGTGATGCCAGAGGGTTGGGTGGCATTGCAGGAGCAGCCTTCTCATATCTGCTCCCACTCAGGATGGGGTGAAACCTCCTCTGCTTTCAGTTTCAGCATGGAAAGGAGAACACTGACTGTGCAGAACAGGAGACCTACCTCAAACAGCACAGTTGGGTTCCTAAAGCCGTACTTGGCTTCAGTTTCAGGTAGAATTGCGCAGTGAGTACTTACGTTAGGGTAATGACAGTGTAATGACATCTGGTAATGACAGCCAGTAATGTCACAGACGCCATGTGGCCATACTGTTCGTGAGGTAGCCAAATGCTAAAAACACTTCATGGAGGCCCATATGTATGTAATGTGGCCTCAATCCTTAGTTAGAACCAGCACTTTGGCCATTGTGGTCGAAGGGTCGAACAGTCATAAACACAAGTCCTCCTCAAGGAAAGAAAAAATGGTCTCCTTACTTCCAGAGAAGTCTTTGCTTGCTCAGATTGGAAACCAAATCCCTCCGAGGAAAATGCAAACAGAAAAGAGGAAGTGGCCTCTTCTTGTGTATCTTGGAATTCTGTTTGTTTGTTTGTTTGTTTGTTTCGTATTTAGTAGAGTTTAAAATCTTGGCTCTTACTGTGGTACAAGCCCAAAATAAGAACAATTTTTAGACATTGGAGTTCATTGTAATAAGGCTATATTTCAATGACCCTCACATCACCAAAGGATTTTACCTCCATCGTAGCTAAGCTGAGAGTTGATAGTTCTGCCGCACCAAGAAATGAATTGTAGGCTCGATTTTTGGATACAGACTTCCTGCTATGGTCAAAGCTATTTGACTTGAGTGAGTGACTTTATTCGCAGCCCACTGAGAACAGGTTACATTCATTTAAGAAATGGTGTAGGTATTAAGATGGTCTATCCATAAAGTCATTCACCAACTGTTTCAATGAACAATGGTTCTGCTTGAAGGTTAGCATGGACATTGGGTGAGGGTAAGAATTTAGTTCATTAGCTGTGATAATTTGGAAAAGCATTCATCTCAAAGAACGAGTAACTTATAAAGCCCTCTTCTTCAAACTTGATACAAGAGTTACAAACGTCAGGCAAAGCATTCAGTCTCACTCTTTGTTGTTCTCTTATAAGCAACCTCCCTAGTTAATCATCTATGTTTTTTTTTTTTGGGTATATAAATACTTCTGAAATATATAAGCTGTTCTGAAAACCATAGTATAGTGTAAAGACATGAAATAAACAATACTACTAATAGAGAGGCTGAGATAGGAGAAGCAAGATTTCAAGACCCTTATATTGTACACAGCAAGACACTGTCACAAACAAGCAAGTTGAAAGTGTATATAGATTGTACAATGTTGGACCTATTTCTCCAATTACCAAATTAGAGAGACCATTGGATGACAATCAACAAATTTCTAATTCCTCATACTATTGGATTTCAGTTGATTGGGATATGTTGGTAATATTAATTTTCATATTAATATATTAAGAAAAAGTAATTGTCACTTCCTGTTGTTTTTGTTGTAAGAGGTGGAATTAGGTTTGTGTGGATTTGTTGAAAGATTACCTTCTTGCCTCTTCTGGGGTGTAGTTTTGCTCCTTATGTTGATGTTTTCTATCTATTATCCTTTGTAGGGCTGGATTTGTGGAAAGATATTGTGTAAATTTTGTTTTGTCATGGAATATCTTGTTTTCTCCATCTATGGTAATTGAGAGTTTTGCTGGATATAGTAGCCTGGGCTGGCATTTGTGTTCTTGTAGGGTCTGTATGACATCTGCCCAGGATCTTCTAGCTTTCATAGTCTCTGGTGAGAAGTCTGGTGTAATTCTGATAGGCTTATCTTAATATATTACTTGACCTTTTTACCTTACTGCTTTTAAAATTCTTTCTTTGTTCAGTGCATTTGGTGTTTTTATTATTATGGGTCGGGAGGAATTTCTTTTCTGGTCCAGTCTATTTGGGGTTCTGTAGGCTTCTTGTATGTTCGTAGGCATCTTTTTCTTTAGGTTAGGGAAGTTTTCTTCTATAATTTTGTTGAAGATATTTGCTGGCCCATTACATTGGGAATCTTCACTCTCTTCTATACCTATCATCCTTAGGTTTGGTCTTCTCATTGAGTCCTGGATTTCCTGGATGTTTTGGGTTAGGAGCTTTTTGCTTTTTGCATTTTCTTTGACTGTTGTGTCAATGTTTTCTATGGTGTCTTCTGCCTCTGAGATTCTCTCTTCTATCTCTTGTATTCTGTTGGTGATGTTTGCATCTATGATTCCTGATTTCTTTCCTAGGTTTTGTATGGCCAGGGCTGTCTCTCTTTCTGTTTTCTTTATCGTTTCTATTTCCATTTTTAGATTCTGGATGGTTTTTGCTCATTTCCTTCACCTGTTTGATTGTGTTTTCCTGAAGATCTTTAAGGGCTTTTTGTGTTTCCTCTTTAAGGGCTTCTAGCTGTTTACCTGTGTTCTCTTGTATTTCTTTGAGGGTGCTATTTATGTCTTTCTTAAAGTCCTGTATCATCACCATGAGAAGTGATTTTATATCTGACTCTTGCTTTTCTGGTGTGATGGTGTGTCCAGGACTTGCTAGGGTGGAAGAATTAGGTTCTGATGATGCAAGTCACCTTGTTTTGTGTTGTTTATTTTCTTACGCTTGCCCCTTGCCATCTGGATATCTCTAGTGCTACCTGCCTTTGCTAAATCTGACTGTAGCCTGTCCTTCCTGTGATCCTGGTTGTGTCAGAACTCCTCAGAGTCAAGCTGTCTCTGTGATCCTGTGATTCTGGGATCCTGTGATCCTGGGCTTGTTAGGTCACCTGGGAGTGGAGCTTCCTCTGGGTATTGTGGGACTGTCTGCAGAGCTTGCACCCAAGGTCTGCTCTGGACACCAGCCCAGACAGACCGGAAGGAACCCAAGACACTGGGCTGGTGGAGTTCCTGTGTGCCTGGTCCTGCTGGTCCCAGTTATTCCCAGTGTTGGGACAGATGTTAGTTCCTCCTCACCTCTGATCCTGGGTGTGTCAGAGCACCTGGGAGTGGAGCTTCCTCTGGGTGTTGTGGGACTGGCTGCGGAGCTTGCACCCAAGGTCTGCTCTGGACACCAGCCCAGACAGACCAGAAGGAACCTGAGCCACATATCTCGGAATTCTTAATAAGGTTGGCTCTGTGAGTTACTCTTGCTTGAGTTCACTCACAATAGAAAAAAAAAATCACCAAAATGGTCATTTAGCACTTAGTGCAACCATAGTAGCAGATGGCTGTTTACTGAACATTCTGTGCTTTTGGTTGCTGTGGTCAAGTACCCTGAACCAATACCCCGAATCAAAGCAACTTATAGATAAGAGAGTTCATTTTGGCTTATGAGTCCAGAGGGATTAGAGCCCATCATGGTGGCTAGTGGCATGGTGTCAGGGCGGGCAGCTGAGAGATCACACCTCAACCCCACAAGGGAAGCAGAGAGAGCAGGCTGGAACTCTCGAAGCCCACCCCTGGTGACTTACTTCCTGCCTCCCCACATAGCAACACCAACTAGGGTACAAGCGTTCAAATACCTGAGCCTGGGGGGGGGGGGGATAGATTCTTATTCATATTGCCATACCTAGTACTGACAATGTGCCTGGGGTCAAGTTAAATTCCAGCTCATTTAATTTTCACAATTTGAGGGGAAAAATATTATTGCCTCTACTTTAAAGGTGAAAGACTTAAGTAAAATTCACACTCTTAGGAAATGGCTCTGTAGAATTCAAAACTCCAGGTCTGTCTTATCTTTTGGCCGTATGCTCTTTAGAACCACGCGTGAGTGCTCGAATCCGTGACCTTGACAGAGTTGGTCCCCCTGCAGGGAACTTCTGTTGTAATAGGAAAGAAGAAGAAAAAAAATTCCACATGTATGACACAGCTGACCAATGAGAGTGCAAGTTGAATGGCAGTCAGAGCCAAGACAGCCAACCTCAGGTGCCCAAGGGAACTGTCCTCTAGAATGGTTTAGGGATGTCAGTCTAGCCTTGAAATTTGAGCTTGCTTACCAACTGTTTGATGCATTGCTGTCAAGGTACTATGGGTAAATGGAGGACTTGAGGTTTAACATTAGTTGAGGACCGTATGGAAATATTTGTACATTTGATATGGGAAATGGCCATTTTTGCCTTAAAGAACATTTAACTCATCTTGACCATCAATCTTAGAACTCCATCTGGGAAGGAGGAGTGAGAGAATCCTTTCTTTCCAAGACATTTCTCCTGGCAAATAGTTGAAGGTTCTAAACATGACCAGTGATCCCCTAGGCCTTTATTTGAGAGGAAACAGAGACCTTCCTGAATAATAGCAGAAAGACATCCATTCATCAGGTTCATCCCCCAAAGCATCTTTACTTTCCTAGTCTTATGGGGGAGATTTGCAGGCCAGAGACAGCAGAAAGGGCCAATCTTGAGTCTCAGCCTTCTGGGATAGAAATAAACTTCAAAAAGGTAAATGATTATTAATATTTCAGTCTGTCTCCATGAAAGTTAAACATTTTATTTTTATTCTAAGTACTTTGGTAGATAAAGAGCTCGCTCCTGCCCTAACTGTTCCTACAAAGACAGTGAAAGATGGTGTAAAAATGTATTCCAAATGATGGCAATTCTTCAAGGAAGGAAAACGGGTTTAAAGCTTTATAAAGAGCTTGTCGCAGGAATAACAAATGTCGAGCCACTCATCTGAAGCTTTTAATTGCCAGGTCAAAAAGTTTGGGAAATGTTCCCAAGTGTTGTGCTGGATAGCAATGCTTTCTTACTGTTTTGGTTCATTCCGACACACATTTACTGAGCCTTTACTGTACACTGTGATGTGGAGAAGGAGCTCCACTCAGACTCCAAAAGTGGGTTCAAAGCCCTCTCCTGAGCTGCTCAGCCAGGCGTTCTTTAAACTGCCTGTTTGTCAATGTCTTTTTCTGTCAAATAAAGGTCATACTCAACCATCAAGGATCATGAAAGGATCAACACAGTGATTTCATGGGCTCAGTAAATGGTATCTCCATTCCCTGCCCAAGTTAGGAAGAAGTGAGAAGGCTAGGCAGGGGAGCCAGGCAGAAGGAGGTCAGTGTATTATATTACCTCGCTTACTGATGGGACTGAGTTCAAAGACCTGGCTTAGGGCATGCAGCAACACTGGGTGTTTGATCTCAGCCACCTTGCAACGGTGGATATGGCTGTGCTCTTGCCTAATGCCAAGTAAGGTCGAGCAGGTTAAATGCTTGCTTCCTACAGGCAGGCAACTCCTGGGGCAAAAGAGCAGGAACCAGACTGACCCTCACCTACCGGTAGGGCAGCAGTTGCTTTTAAGTAGGTCATGGCTACTGTGGCTTTCATGGGTTACCTCTTCCACAAAGTACTGTGAATTAGATGACTGTTATTAGAACTATTATTTAAAACATTTTTGTTGACTTAAAGGGATCTTTTGTACATACATTTAAATAAATTAAAACATTTTCTTCGTGCTTTATAAAAGCACCCGGGACTCTAGCTACTCTGCCTAATTGATAAATTGTTCCTTTATGATCAGTTGGGTTTCCTGCTTTCCCAACTAGGGAATCTCCTCCTCCTGTCTTGGGAAACATCGAGTGACCCCAAAGACAGAAGTACGTGTTGCCCAGATGGAGGTATGAGTTTGGGGGAGGGGGGGCAGAATACTTACCATTCTCCACAAAAGTGAAGTTCTAGGAAAAAAAATTGTACAATAATAGCCTAGATGGGATAAAAGCAAGCCAAGGTGAGCTAATTACAACCCAAAGCAAGAGGGAAATCAGCTCAAAAATGAAGAGCAAGTCCCATGCTGAGCAAAGCCCAGAAGCAATTCCTTGAGGTCGTGATATTTAAACTCTGTCTTGCAGGATAAAAGATTTTTGCTAGATAAGGATTTGATCAGGGTAGAATGGAGGGCCCATGCCAGACTCTGGAAACATATGAGGCATTCTGGGAGTGGAGGAATTCAAAAACATCCCACCTGTCCCATCTGCCCTCGGTTGACTCTCCGATCGCCCTTATTGGTATTTCCTATCAAGGGTAGAGAGGAGAGAAAGTCTTCCTTCGTTCAATGTAGACTAAGCACTAGGTGCTTTATGAATGTCTCACTTACTCTTTCTTCCACAGTGGTTAGAGGTGAATATTGTTATTTCCACTTCTAGACAAAGAAGTTGAGACCTTGAAAATTTCAGACAGGCCATGGAGCCTTGAGGATATCATGTCACCAGAGGCCAAAAGCCAGAACCCAGGCCCCCAACTGCCTGCCCAGAGCCCTGCTCGCCCCTTCCTCAGAGACCTCAGACAGATGTTCTGAGAGCTCTACAAAAAGAAATTCTTACAATTATATTTTAGGAAGAATGTTCTTTCCAGAGATTCATTTCTGGCATTCCATTCCCCAGACCGTCGGGCTCCGGGATGCTTTTCCGTTCTTCACCTGCTCATTGTCTATTGAAGGCCTTCGTCCGTTGTCAGTGCCTTTTTCCGGACCTCGTAGGCAGTGGTAAGATTTCTGCTGCCCCGTGACTCTGCTGATCGCTCCCCAACGGGGGCTGTTCTAGGCACCCAATACTGAAAGGGGCTCTGTTTGCTTGCCCCAAGATCGTGCTGGGTTTGTAGGAGCTAACAGACAACTACCCAGCATGTAATAAGCACTTGCTTGTGTGCCTGTACAGGACACCTGTAGTGAGAATTTTGGTTTCTTTGAAAAAGCGCAGAACTATTATTTAACGCCAGGTGTGGGGTATGGGGCTGCGTCGGATTGTCCATAGAGCTGACTGATTTGCCTCTGGCTCTAGCGGGGCTGTGATTTTGCTAGCTGCAGACAATTTCTGCAATTGGGTGACATTTAGCATTCTGGGGATTTTTCAGAGGGTCTCTAAATGCTAGGGCCCCAAGAGGCAGGGTGAGCTGTTGGTTGTTGTTGATGTGTTATTGGTTGCTGTTTGTTAAGAAGTTGTGCACAAAGAAGAAGTTAAGTATCCAGGTGGTGAGATTCACACTTGCCCCCAATGAACTCAGTGCCCCTAATCATCAGGAAGTTGTCTAATGATAATGTCTCCCCCTTTCCAACCCCTGTTATCCATTTTTTTTCTCTCCTATCTAGTGAGGGAGATTAAAGAGTGGAAGAAAAGGGGTGAAGAGTGGAAGAAAAAAAAAAAAGAACCCATAAAATAGCCAAAGACAGGTTACAGACACTGAGACTCGGAAATGTCAAGTGATTTTCAGGAAATGACACTGTTCTGATTGGTGGCCTGAGTAGGACTTAGTTCCCAATCTGATTATAAACTCACCCTGAACCACAGTGGGTCCCAGTAGAGCCTAGAGCTTCCTTCCCATCAGGTACTGCCGGGGAGAGAGGTCAGCCTTTGGTTCTACTTTGGTTTACTTAGTTGCGGTCAATCAAATTATTTTTAGCATTTGCGTTTTCTGTTGTTCTTCAAGTAATGCTTTTTTTAGGAAAACAAACAAATAAGCGGAAAAGGTCTCATTATGGTCTGGAACCCCAGCCTGCTCTTAGACTTGGAATCCTTCTGCTTCGGCCTCTCCGGAGCTGGGAGGACAGTGTGTGCTACCATGCTTGGTTTTAGAGAGTCATGCCTTACTTGACTCTTTTCCCTTTCATCCAGCTTCATCCCCCTGCCCCCATCCCTCTCTCCTACCTGCCTGTAATGGCCATAATGTACTGCTAGAAGCTTGAGTATAGAATTCTTGGCTGAAAAGTCCCCTTCAGAAGACCAAGCCATGAGAGATCATCCACGGACGCCATCTCTTTAGCATCCTCAATGGACCAACGTGTCCTGAATCCCTTCCCTTTGGATGTTAGATCGGGTGTCACCTGCGGCGTCACATAGCTTTGCCTTGAATTCCAGCTCTGTGTCTAATCAGTGTAGGTGAGTCTGAGCAGGTGTTTCAAACACTCTGTTTCGGTTTCCTCTCTCAGTATCGGCCTTGTAGGGTTGCTTCAAGAAGAAAAATCCATGCACACAGCACTTAAACCGTGCCTGGTAGAGAATACACATGCCGTAAATATCCGTGATTTTTACTGTCACTCTTTCCCAGGGCTGGGCCAAGGGAATGTTCTCCCCCCTTGGAACTTGGATCTTGAGCAAAGTACCAAGAAGGCAGGAATCCATCTGGGCTGACTTATTTGGCTCTGAAGAAATGGCCCATCGGTTTCTGCTCCCTGATCCAAGGCAGTCCTTTGTCCTGGTTCTTCCTGAATCTAGAGTTTTGGCTGTATTTTAAAACTTGTATCCCACCTTTCACAAACTTCCCCACCTTCTTCCTGCCCCTCACCATTCATCTAGGCCAGTCTTACAGAGGTAAACCCTTAACTGACATTCCCTCTTCCCAAAGAACTCTAGCTGTGTCAAGTTAACAAACACACAAAAATAGCAAATAAAACCAACCAACCAACCATTAGAAAACACTTAGAACATCTTTTGGGAGATTGTAAGAAAAACAAACTTTTGCCTTTACCTTTAAGTGAGGCCTGCCTGCAGCTGGTAGACAGCAGCCCTTATGGGGTATAGTGAGGGAGTGAGCACCTCTGGCCAAGTGGGGTTGTGTGTGCTTTGGGTCAATAGGGACACACTAGCCTCGCTCAGGACTCACCTGCAGAGAGTGGCTCAGAGTCTGAACACTAAGGTGCTGCCACCTCAAGTCTTCGGCTCTACAATAGCCGCCATGCTGTGCCTGCTCTAGACCCAGCCAGTGTCAGCTCAAGGTGGGAGGGCACCTGCCTTCTCTGCCCCAAGAATACTGCAATCAGTTCGCAATGGTGGAACAAGAAAGAGAATGTTGACCAACCTAGCATTGCAATGGAAACCCGAGACTATTGAGATCAGACTAAAGTGAGCTTACTGGGGCCCATGCCACTCCCGAATGTCAACATATCAAGACCCCTTTATCAAGTCCCTGTCCCAGAGATTATATAACTTCTGAAAGAGCACTCCAAGATTTGGGAACCAAAGCAAGCATGCCATAAACTTAGATCATCAAGTCAAATTTCCCCCTGCTCCATACCTCAGGTAAAGTCATGCCTGACTGCAGGAAACAAACTGTTTGCTCCACAGCTTCCTGTATAATTCCTACTTTTAGCATTTTCTAGGCTTTAAATGAAGTTGGGGGGGGGGAGCTTTGAGTATTACATATCTCCTCACCTCTGGTGACTTACTGGCACCTGAGCTAGTTGTTGGGAGCTTTTAAATAGAACTTTCCAGGGATGGAAGGGGTAATAGGGATTTGTTGTGACTCTCTGGGGTGGGGGTCAGGGAATTATCCCTTTGACTTCAAGCCAAATACTGCTCATGGAATCATTTTCTTTTGACGTCACTTAGGCAGTCGTAGAAATCCTGCCTTAGGTAAAGCTGAGCTGTGTCAGGACAAGAAGTTCCAGGACAGGATGAAGAGCTGGACAGGGGTTCCAGGAGGACCCCTTCTCAGAACCTGGGCTCCCCATCCTCCTCTAGGACTTGAGCTCTGTCATGGAGCCCTCAGAGCAATGAGGTGGATTGGGTACTCATCTGAGCATGCTTCTCTTTCGTTTGGGTTGATTACATCTGATTTTGGCAAGTGCCACACTCCTATGATGCTACACTCATACTGACTCTTATCTGAAACACGTGTATTTGGAATATTATGTGGGAAAAGATAATATCTTTTTCAAAATGAAAAGAAAAAAAAAACCCAAATTCTTGGTTGGTTTCCATTTGGACTTTTCTTAGATTCAGGGTTCCAACATTTCCATCTTGGAGGTCAAGTATGTTAAGGGGGACACTGTGGGGGGCTATCCTGCTCTATCTCTGTGCATCTGTCACTGACTGAGTAGGGAGATGTGAGGTTACCCAGTCCCGAGCTCTAATAGTGGTTCTGGAGAGGTTCAAAGCAAGCTGACTATAGAAGTGATGTTGTATTGTGTGTGATCCAGGATAGGGCAAATGAGAACTCATCCTGGGGGTCCCTGGAGGTAGGAGGAAGCTCCTGTCTCAACCTCTTCATTGGCTCCCTGCTGCCTGCAAGGAGGTTTATAGCGCACAGAACTCTTAACACGCTCCCCTCAGTTCTCCTTCCTCTGTGAGTCACGTTCCCACGTGCCGGTTGGTCCATCTGGACAGAAATACTCTCTGGTCTTCAGGCTTTTGCTCACGCTGTCCCACAGAGCTTAGCTGTTATCTTCCCCTGCCCCCATTCCTGCCTAGATAACTCCTACTCGTTCATCAAGGCACACCACAAATATCATTTTCTCTATGGGGTCTGTCCTGGCAGCACTTCCTTACATGTTTCTTCCTCTATTGCTACAGATTCTGATCTTGCTTTACTACAGTAATTATCACACAGCAATATTATTTAGTTTGAAGTTAAGTGCACATATACTGAAAGCAGACTGCCTGGGTTCAAATCCCAGCAATACCACTGACCAACTGTGCACCCTCAGACAAGGTTTCCAGTTCCAGTTCCCTCCTATGTTAAACAGGGCTACGAGTATCTACTTCACAGGGTTTTGCATGTGTTAAGTATGTAGGCTATAGCCCAGTTCATAGCCACCATTATCGTCATCATCATGTTTGCTATTAACATTCATGGTCTTTATAAGTTCTTTATGAATGTGAGTCCATCCTGCGCTTAATTGCCATGGCTAGGCCAATTGTAATCCACAGTCGATATGCTGGATCTGGAGGCTTTGAGGGTTCCCACAGCCCCTTGTGTATAGACCAGGTGAACAGGTGCAGAGACACGTGGTTCCATTCTATATTCCCCTGAGCTCACAGCTCCTCACTGACATCTTCACAGTCCCTGGCATCATGAGTTGTCCCCACTGTCAGGACAAAAGATATGGCAGTGTTCCTGTAGACATGGTGTTCTAAACCAAGACAGATTTTCTTATTCTAACTAGTTGTCTAACTAGTTTTATGGGATGCTCACTGGTGCTATCACTTAGTTAGCTCTTGGAGAATGCTGAAGACAGCTCTAGGTTTGGGACTTTTGGTTCTGATGCTGTGTTGGAGTCAGCAGTAAATCTGTGTCACAGAACAATACCAAATTCAGTGGGCATTAAAATGAAGGGCTGGCTGGGGGAAAAAAAAATCAATCTATAAGGCAACAGATCAACCCAACTTGGTAGACCCAGTGGGACAGGCTTGTGATTCTGGCTACGGAGGAGACTTGAGGCAGGAGGACCACAAGTTTGAGGCACTGCCTGGGCTACAAAATAAACTCAAGACCAGTCTGGGCAACTTAATGAAATCTAAGTGGACCATGCATCCCTGTTAGCTTGAACTCATCTGTACACACCACAGGGTGATGGTCAGGGTGGTTGGTTGACTCCACTCCAGTTTTCCTCACTGACAGCTGAGAGCAGGCTGATTGAAACATGGCTCCCGATGCTGGCTCATTTGTGTTCTCCTCCTCGGTGTGGCCTCACAGACTTAATGCTGTGCCACCATCCGGAATGAAAGCAGCTTGAGAACCTCCGACATGCTCCCCAGAGCAAGAGCAAATGACACTGGGAATCTAAGATAGCCTGCACTTTTTTTTCCCCCAAGATCTGGCTGAGCAACGAGCATCACCATCAGCGTCAGGATGGCAACGAGCAGTAATTTAACTCAGACTCTCCCTTTCACCAAGATGGAAACTAAAGGCCTAAGAGTGACTGCCAAGGTCCCTTGACTATGTGTCAATTAGACCCTGAGCCCTGGTCTGCCCAGCTCATTCATTGCCTCCTGGCCTCACATTGTCCCATTAGCTATGGTCTCTTTCATGTGGCCTGGCCATTGTGTGAAAAGCTGGTGCTTTAACCCTGGGGTCATGTGGGAGCTTTACAGAAGCCTGGATGGAACTGGAGGCATGTGGCCTGGTGGTAGCTGTTCTGGGCTGCAGGCTCCATGGCAACGCGGAGCCTTTCCTGTTAGCTCTTCAGGATTCAAGTTCCCACCTCTGCTTACCATAGGCGCCCATCCCCCAGACTCGTGCAGATCTTTCCCAGGGTCTCTAGGGCCATGCTTATCTCTGCAGAGTTTCACCTCTCACCCAGCCCACTTCCTTTTGTGTCTCATATGTGTGATGGGGAAGAGGTTTGTTGAATAGGGGAAGCTAATATTTTTGTTTTGTTTTGAATGGTTTTGTTCAGAAACACTGCTTTTTCCCACAAGCTGTTGGCAAGGCTTTGAAAGGAGGGCTCAGATCCCATGGAGTAACTTACTTGGGGCAGAGAGAAAAATTGTTTTGTAGTAGAAAGTAACAAGGCACTACTTGTTTCCGAAATAGTTTATTTTGCAAACTAAAAACTGAACTATTAAAGGAGGCCGTGGAATGAATTTTGTTAAACCCACAGACATAAAACTATGTTGCCCAAGGGCTTATCAAAGAATGGATGTGATATAGCTCCTGTGTTCTTCTTCAGATGTGGACTCTCGAGAATTCTAGTGCAGGGGTAACACTCTAATAGATAGAATAGGCAAAAACGCGTTACGCTGTCTTTGGATGCTATGTCCTCTGTATATGCCCATGGTGATCATTGGGCAAAAGGGATGTCACTACCAACATAGAAAATGTCCCTGACACTTGCTGACCAAAAACAAAAGCAAGGTACAAAAAAAAGTCCTCAGGATACATTTCTAAATATGTAACAACAAGGTTATAAGCATAAACATATGGTGGGAGGTTATCTAGCAATATTTTTAACAGCGATGATGGGTGGTTTATTTCTCTTTTTGGGTTTTTCTGTTTTGGCTAATTGTTTTTCTGTGTGCAAGTATGTATGTGCAGGTACAACTGTGGATGCCAGTGGTGGATGATGAACATCTTTTTCTATCATTATCCACCTTAGTGTTTGAGACAGGATCTCTCAGTGAACCGGGAGCTCACCATTTGGGCTAGATTGACTGTCCAGGGAGCCCCCAGGATCCTCCAGTATACAGCTCCTAGCACTGGGGTTACAGTCCCTTGATTGTCTTGCTCATCTCTTCTTTCTTTCCTTCCTTCCTTCCTTCTTTCCTTCCTTCTTTCCTTCCTTCCTTCCTTCTTTCCTTCCTTCTTTCCCTCCTTTCCTTCTTCCCTCCTTCCTTCCTTCTTTCCTTTCATCCTTCCTTCCTTCTGTGGGTGCTGGGAATTGTCCTCATGTGTGCACCTCAAGCGCTTTGCCCTCAGAGCCGTTCTCACAGCCTCCTGCTGCTATTTCTATAATAGGAAAATGCTCTTTGAGTTAAAAAACAATGACAGCGACTCTACTGTCACCAAGCTTGGAGGCTGTTTTATGAAAGAGATGCAGCTGAGAGGGTCAGTCCTGGCATTAAGTTCAGGTGGCTAATAAACATGTTTCTCTTTTCTAGAGGAGAGGAAGGCAGGAAGCAGGCATCCTCGCTTCAGGGGTGAGCCAGAGGATCTTTCCTCTGAAACACGAGAGAGATGTGGGATCCCTACAGCTCTCAATCAATATGGCAGTGCTCTCTGAGCCAATGCGCAGGCGCTAGCAGCTAGCGTCTCCAATACTCTTAGCCCTGCCGTTAAATAATAGTATCCCTTAAGTAAGTTTGCATGGGCTAGCCTGGGAAGCTAATTATCTTTCCTGACATTACTTCTGCATGAAAAACAAAAGTGCTCTGAATTTTACTATAGCAGTTTATACTGACGCTTTTAGGATATGGCAATTTTTAGTTTGAAGACCTACCTGGGCCAAACTTTATCCACTAGCTACTTAAAATTTTTTTCTAGTATTTTAGTATTTCTGGTTGGAGTGCTTCATCGAATTTGTACTTCATCTCTTAATCCATCACACAGTCAAAGGGTTTGCAAGGCTGCGGGGATCTTAGAAGTTGGCTCCTGGTGGCTCGCACTGCTGGTTTTCCTCTTCCTTACCACCGCCCCTAAGTGTGGCTTTCCTTTCCAGGTGTGTTGCTGGGAGAATGTTTAAGGAAAGGAGGTTTTTGTTTCGGGGGTGGTGTGATCAAGTGTAGTCCTGAGGGGGCATGTGCTGTTGACAGGAGCACAGCCCTGTCAACCAATCCAGTGCCTCAGACCTGTGGGAGTCACAAAGCCACTCCTGTGCGCAAGTGAGGTTCAGAGGATGACAGACCTCTGGTCCACGTACAGAAAATGTCCATCGAAGCTTTCTCCCTGGAGGTGTTTATGGCCTGAAGACTGCTCCCCTACAGAAATGGTGCCTACTGAGATTAGCTAAGCCTGCATCCTTGTTCAGCTCCATACCATAAGCCCCACCCCCTTGATCAGCTGTATGCAATAGTCCTGATCCCTGTTCAACTGTATATAATAAACACACTAAGCTTCTAGGGTGCTTCTAGGGCTATGAGAGAGCCCGTACCACCCAACCTCAGCTTTTCTGTGTCCACAGGTCTGTCTGTCCTTTATTCTTCTGCCTTTCCAATTAGGTCAATGGAGCTGTGCAGAGCATGGCAGATATTTACTCAGTGACTCAACGTATTACAGATTTGTAGAGGTCAGGCCCTGGGCCTGTGATCCTGCAGCTCCCTAGCCTTTGAGATGGCCTCAGACTCACCTAGACATCTAGTTGTGATAAGAGCTGGTGCTAGTCTTGTTGAGTTGTACAAGTCTGGGAAAGTTATCCCCGAGGGATCATCCCATGGGCTGAGATGGTCTCTCCATGGCTGACACATGAAGACTAGACTGAAAGACTCACTTCATGTTAGGGGGCAGACTTCAGCCTGCTTGCTAAGAGGCTTCTAGGTCAAGGAAGAGGCAGAACATTCTGGCCTCTGCTAGATTTATCATGTAGGTTGTGGAAGTTTGTGGGAGGTAACATTGATTAGTTAGACTTGGAGCATCGAGCTTTGACCTTTTCTGGATCAGGAACACATGTGCTTTAGATAGAATTCTATACTCCATGATGCCTACCAAAGCCTCTCTGACCTACGGACCAAATCTTATGTGCAACAGATTCTTGTGACTTTCTGTGCGTGTGTACGTACAGGCCAGATGTCATTTCTTAGTCTTTCCCTGACACCTGGAGCTCTCTGATAAGGCTAGGCTGTCTGACCAGCAAGCCCACAAATATATTTGTCTGCCTTCCCAGCCGATCACAAGGATGCACCACCATGCCTGGTTTTTTGTATGGGTTGTAGGGATCTGAACTCAGGCCCTCAGACTTGCAAAGCAAACACTGTACAGTTGAGCCATCCCCAAAGCTCAGGGTCTCGTGATTTTCCCTGGAGTGAGCAGACAGCTCTAGATCAAAGGTGCCATGACCTCTCTTTGGTTCTTTGAGAAACTATAGTTCTCTCTTGTGTAGAGTCAAGGCATTCAAGACACAGAGAGATCAAGAAATAACCTCTTTTCTCTGGTGTTAGTCGGTTAAGCCCAGAGGCTTTGAGCTAAGTCCTCTAACAGATGTAGGAGGATCTATTACCAGTTACTCGTCCTGCTCAGTCCTCAGGGAAGTCCCCAGATTTCCTAGATTCCTTGAGAGAGCTGCCTTCTGTTCCTAGACAAGTTGCTCAGCCCGTTGGGGCTTCAGCTTTCTGGTCCACTCAACTCTTCTTTGCTCCCCCACTCCACGCTGGTGTCCCAGCATCTGTGGTTTCATGACTTCTGTGTAGCACTGGGAGGTCACTCAGAGAGGAATTTCTAGAGCGTTTGTGCATTTGTCTGAGAAGCATTTGGCTTCCAAGAAAGAAGCCTTTAGGAGGAGGGCAGGAAACCAGCATTTTTGCCTCTTTTTCTGCTTTGAGAAGAAACTCGCCAAGAGCCACTCATAGCGCAGCAGTCTGTGGGGTTCACACCCCACACTCCTGTGAATGAAAAAGTTCCATGCAGAAGACCAGAAGAGGCAGGTCCAGCCGCAGGGACTCAGCTAAAGAAACAGGAATCACTTGAATCTTGGGCATGGTCCCACTTCCATGACTCACCCCCTCCCTCTTCCAGAAAACCAGGCACAGGACTTAATTTATGAGTTCTGTCCAGAGGTCTTTAAGTAAACAGTGCCAACAGCCCTTTCAGCTATCCAGGCAAGCTTGATTTTAGGCCCCCGGGAGGAAACTAATGACTTGTAGTTACTTGGCTATTGTTTTCCGAAAACAATTTGACTTCCGGTTAGATAGCCTTGTAATTCCTTCTTTACAAATTGGGGTGCTGGAGCTAGGGCAGGGCTGAGCTGGCCAGCTCCAGAGCACAATCCCCTCACTCTAAGGGCCCCTTTCTTAAGACCTTTAAAGGCACCTGAAAGTTTGTTGAGCAGGCAAGACTCTATGAATGGAAAGGACCTTTGTGACTTTGCTCATCTTTTGAAATCTCACCCCTGTTCAAGAGCCTATAATAACAATTAAGCTGCATAATGCACAAAGAACGGATTTGTGAAAAACTATGTAATGTTATGACCATTGCATAGATGTAAACATTGAGGCCGGATGACTTGCCTGAAACCATGCAATTAGCAAAGGCTGAGGGTAGGATTCTGTCTCAGATCTAAGCGGGGAGACTGTCCTGAGCCAGCAGGCTTTGGCCTGTCCCCTGACAACCAACTCTTCCTGCTGGAATATAATGTACAATCAGCTGCAGCGGCTGTGAAGTTGAAGCACAAGATCCCCCACTCTCCCCTCATTCTCCAGAGCTGGGGTAGGCTTGGCTCTCAGGCTGGGAATTTGTCTTTCAGACCGTCTTTCACAGCTAAGGTTTGACCAAGGGTGACTTTAATCTCCTGATACCTTCTTTGTCCACTTCTCTAAGGGCTGGGATTTCATGAGCAACCACATAGGAAACCATGTTTGAAGCTTCTTTCTGTCACAGGTGTGCAGGTGTGCAGGGGTGCAGGGGTGCAGGTGTGTAGGGGTGCAGGTGTGCAGGGGTGCAGGTGTGCAGGTGTGCAGGGGTGCAGGTGTGTAGGTGTGCAGGTGTGCAGGGGTGCAGGTGTGTAGGGGTGCAGGTGTGTAGGGGTGCAGGTGTGCAGGTGTGCAGGTGCATAGAGGTGCAGGTGTGCAGGTGTGCAGGTGTGCAGGTGTGTAGGGGTGCAGGTGTGCAGGTGTGTATTGCACAAGTGCACAAGTATGCAGGTGTGCAGGGGCATAGGTGCACAGGTACACGGGGCTCAGGTGGTATTCTCAGATGAATAGCCCAGTCCCTTTCTGCTAGGAAAGAGTCCCCTAGGCTTTCTCTGGAAGTAGATTGAACCTCTTTGATTTTTTTTTCTTGATTTTGAAAAAGTGTAATATAAATAGACTTTAATGTTTTATTATTGACTCATTTATATGTTATATGTGTATATATATATTATATTATATGGACATACACAAAAGAGAATATTCATACAGTTCTCACTACATCTTACATAAGATATATCCCACTCAATAGCCAGTCCAGAGATTTGATGATTATTAACATTATCTTCATTTTAAAGTGAAAAAGGGGATCCCATAGATGCTAAGTGGTACAGCCAAAATCTGAGCCCAAACCAATACTTTTACCATTTTTGTGTTGCTGAGGTTTGAACCCAGCACCCTGCACATTCTAGGTAGCTGCTCTGCTACTGAATTAAACATCTGCTTCGCAGTCAGTAGTCTTGTTGGGTGTGTATGAGGAAATATGTCTGCACATACATGTGTTCATGTGTGTTGAGGCCAGAGATCACTGTCAGGTTGTTCCTGTATCTTCCCAATTTATCGAGACTAGCCAGCTTCTATCTCTAGGATCCTCTTGTCTCTGCCTTCCTAATACTAGGATTACAGACATGCAATCATGCCCAGATTTTAACATGGGTGTTGGGGGCTTGAATCCTCATGCTGGTGTAGCTAGCAGCCCCCCAGATCCTCAGAATCCAACACTTTTCAGTAGGTCCCATTGGTGTCTATCACCACAGCTGACAAAGGCAGTACTCTTACATTGCAAGTTATTTTCCCCCACATCCTGCCCATTTTATCTCTAACGTTTAGCTGACTGGGTGTAAGACTAACCTTTGAAGACCAATGAAAATCTAAACTTCCTAAATGTTTTCTTCTCATTCTTCCTAAATGCTTCTTGACCCTGGGAACACAAGTTTAACCCAATGACAGATATGAACGCATAAAACTTCTATCCTTGAGTGTGGGTTTGAACACCTGTGGCTAACTTTTCAAGATGGACAAAGGGTATTGTACCTCTGTTTACACTTAAGGGTCTGCCTCTATTTTGGTGTGACTTCTAAGAGGTTGTCTGAGTACACAGTTTATTTGGCAGAAAGTTCTTCAATCTTGTATTTTTAAGATTTTTGTCAATAAACCACTATATTAGTTTGCTTTGTATTACTGTGGTTAAAAGACTGACCAAAATCAACCTGAGGAGGAAAGGGTTCATTTCACCTCTTGGGTCCTAGTTCATCATTGAGAGAAATCAAGGCAGGAACTAGGGGTGGGAACAAACACGGGGGCCATGGAGAAGAAGTGCTGCTTCCTGGCTTATTCCCCATGGCTTGCTTAGTCTGTTTTCCTATATAACTCAGGACCACCAACCCAGAGGTGGTATCACAGTGGGCTTGGGCCTTCCCATGTCAATAGTTAACCAAGAAAATGGGTTCACAGGCCAATCTGGTGGGGGCAACTTCTCAATTGATTTTTCTCTTCACAGATAACCCTGGCTTGTGTCAAGTTTACAAAAGCCAACCAGTTCAGCTACCGAGTACCAGACCTTGCATTCAAAGGAGAAGCAAGCCCTCTTTCACCCTTGTGAGGCAGAGGTTAGGCAAGGTTGCATACCTTGTTAGAGGAAAGGAAGGAAAAAAGAAAGGAAGGAGGGAGGGAGGGAGGGAGGGAAGGAAGGAGGGAGGGAGGGAGGGAGGGAGGGAGGGAGGGAGGAAGGGAAGAGTCTAGGTTGGTATTCAGGTGGAATCTCTAGACTTTGTCTTTATCGAGACCAACATTTAAGACTCTCAATAGTTTAGTTTCAAGGATTTCTTAGACATGGAGAGCAAATGCCTTTCCAAGATGTCCCAGGCAAAGATCCCACATTTTTGCTAAATGAAATCTCCAGCCTGAACTCTTGGGGTCCTAGTATTTGTCCCCACACTCTGACTTTAATGGGAAAGAATCAGGCTCGCCTGGCATTAGGTTGACGGTGATGATGACCATGAGGGTGATGTGGCCATTCCTCTTCCTCGCTCTCCTTTTCTTTGGCTCAGCCCGCCACAAAAAGAGTTCTGAAGCCTGGGATCCCAGAGGACGCCCTAAGCCCAAGATTAGGTCTAGATAAGCTTTTAGCCTTGCCTTTAGGGATTAAAAACTTGAAACATGATGAGAGAAGAGAACAATGCATCAGGAACAGGAGCGAGAAAGGCTGAGTTTGTTTGCTTTCTACTTCTCAGAACAAAGTGGGGTTTTGTTTGTTTGTTTGTTTGTTTAGTTTGTTTGTTTTGTTGCCACTATCTAGAAAGTAAAAGTCCTAAAGGGAATGGCTTAAGCCTGCTGTGTTTGCTTCTCAACCAGCAGAAACGAGTGGCCTCAGCCCACTAACCACAGCTCCAATTGCCCATTTACACCCTCCAATTAGGCGCTGGGGACTCATTGCTCTTGCAATTAGCTGCTGACAGAAATTACTTGCATGTGTTACCATGTAGGCTGCAAAGGAGGTAGCTGTTAAAACATCTGCACCACAGTGTCTTGGGAGGGAAACCTGAGGAGCCAGAGATTCACTGAGTGAAGAGGACATGGAAAATCTGCCTCCTCATTTCTCTCCTTGCTTCTAGATACACATGGGAAAGGAAGCAAGTGTTGAGGTGCCAGCTTTAAAAGATTTTGGAGAAGGTGGAAACCTCAGACCGTGAGACACCTTTGAGATTACCGGAAGCGCAGCCTCTTGCTGGGGGCAGAGTCCATTCTTCTTGTGCTCTGACTTGGGGTGCCCTGGGCCCTTTTCTTACTAGCTCAGAGGAGTTCATATTTCCTTCGCAGCTGAGGGACAAAGTGATGAGCCTGTGCATCAGGCAGAACTTTTCTTCATGTCCTAAATAACCCTGGGCAACTTACTCAACCTCTCTGAGTGTGAACTTTCTTTACATTAAAACGGGAACAATAACATATTGTTTACCGTGCAGTGCTGTGAAGTGGAATGTTCAACTTTCCACTTTGCTATAACACAAGAAAGCAACCACTCGAATGGCTTTGCCCTCCCGTAATTTAGCAATTTAGTGTACATGCAATACCGAGTTTGTATTAATTGTTTTACAATTAGGAACTCTCTTTGCAATCAGAACACCAGCTCCTTGTGGCCTTTTGTTTTTCAGCATTGACTGAGTCCATTGTAGGTGGCTAATTCGACTTGGTCAAGGCCACAATCTTTATGTACTGAGACGGTTTCATGAAATTGTTCTTCTCTGGGTTAGAGAGATGGTTCAGGGGTTAAGAGCAATTGCCTATCTTGCAGGGGACCCTAGTTGGGTTCCCAGCACTCATGATTGTCAGCCCACAATTGCCTGTAACTCTAGATCTGGGGATCTGGCACCCTCTTCTGGCCTCTGTGGGCACTGCACTCATGTGCACATACCTACTCACAGATAAGCACACAAACAAATAATTTGAAAGAAAGTAATCTTAAAACAACGGCAATACCCCCTTAGATCATTTTTCTATCCTTTCATTTCAAAGTGGAAAACTTGTGAAGTGTGCCCAGCATGCTGCTGAGTAGTTGTTTCAGCACTATTTTTAATGTGTGGAGCCTAACCTCAACGCCACTCTCTATGACTCTTCTTACACTGAACATGAAGAAGAAGAGAGCACAGCAGAATTTCTATTTTGTTCTCAGCTCTTGTCCTGAGTTCTTTCTAGGGCATTAGGCATCTGCTTATGATATCCTTCTGTGGTAACAGCTGTACTGGGTCCCTTTAGAAAATCACTCCAGACCTACAACATGAATGACATTTTTCATACTTTTGTTAGAATTGTTGCCTTAGTCCCATAGATTCCCACAAAAAAAAAAAAAAAAAAAAGCCACTCTTCCCAAGTTCTTCCAAGACCTCTTAGTTTGTATTCATCAAAATATTTCTGCCTAGATGCCATGCTGAGCCTTGTGCATTCCTTCTGGGATGTAGCTTCCTGGAGTGTCTCTAGTGGCCCCACCCAGTTCCCCTACTGATTAATTCTCTATTCCCCAGGTAGGATGGTGGTATTTTCCTGCTGTGCCCTGAACTTTCCAGCCTCACAGGTGTGCCTACATCGAAACATGTCTTCCCTTCTAGGTTCTCAAAGGAAAATGGCACTCTCTCTGTATCCCTGATGATCTGGCCTTTACTTTCTCCTTTGGCAGCCCCATGATCTACGAATTAATATTCCATTAAACCTTCCCCACTTTCAGATCACCGCCAGGTGACACTTCATGGGATCTTCACTGGCTATCTCTGACTAGAGGTAATAAGGTGTCCCCAAGTACCTTGTTTTGTGGGATGGCTACAAAGTAGGGACAAAATCACAGCATGGGAACAGGGACCCCTGGGACCCAGGGCTCTATGCTGGCTTCAGGGCTGAACTCTATCCCAGCAGTAGTAGGCACAGGTGGAGAGCGAGCACGCTCTGTGCAGCATCACTCTGTGCTGTCTTCTGAAGCCATGCCCGCTGCCCCTCCCTGTACTAGCCACTAATCTAAATCCTCACATGTCTTCATCAGTTCTAGTGACAGCCCTGAGAAGCAGACATTATTAGCCCCAGCTTACAGCGGAAGAACCTGAGTTTCATGGAGGATGGGCTTGCTCAGTGTATTCTTAGCTACAGAGTAGCAGGGCCAGGGTTTGAACCCAGATGGGCTGGCCTAGGACATTCTGGCTAAGGAATCAAGATTCCCGTGTTTGCTTTTATCAGAACCATTTCCCTTCTCCCGGTCCCGTAAAAGAAGTCCCACATTCTGTCCTCTCCCTCTGTCCCTCAGCTTGTTTGCGGATGGAAAACAGAGTCCGTCTGTGATGGGCTCTGGCTGGGGAGGACACCAAGTGGATGACTGTGGGACAAGAGGCAGACCTGTGCGCTGGGCTGGCACCTGCCCCCCACTGTGGTATATGACACTGTTAAAGAGTCTAGACTGTCCCTCAGTTCCCCTGGCTGTTGCAAATGATGTCTGAGACTCCCTTCCCCAGCTGTCATAGCTGTGGCTCTTAGTCACTGGTTTGTCTGACTTCAGCAACTCCCATCTCTGACATTTGTCACAGCCCCTCTGGGCCCCTGGCTTAAGACTTCAACAGAGGAATCGGTACAAGGTGGAAGAGGAGGTGGTCTGAGGTGATGATTTCTAAATTTGCTTAGAACAAATAATGTTCTAAGACCTTTCCCTGGTTCAGCTCTACTAGGGACATCTACAGACTTCTTCAGATTGCCCAAGAAGGTCACTGTTGGCATTGGCTAAAACCTAACTTGCTGTACAACTGAGTCACCATGATCCTGTTACTCAACGCTCTTGACCCTCCGTTTCCTCAGGCGTTGCAGAATGGGAAATCAGAAACTGGAATGATGAAGTGGAATAAAACAGGCCATATGTGTGAAGCCCCTAGCTCAGTGCCCAGGCACACATAAAATGCTGTCTTCAGGTTAGAGGAGAAGAGGGAGAGGAGGAGTGATGGAAAACGCTCTGGTTGGTGGGGAATGCAGCTCCACATTTGGAACCCTGGGTTAAGAGGGCTTGACCATTTAGGTTAAACTTTGTGTCCATTCTGGGTGCCTAATGGCTGTGGCTAGGGAGAATTACCTTTTCCTGGGCTCCCTGGGGGTTTGCTGTATGGACAGACACCTTCTTTTTTGGTGACAGAAAAAGGACTGGGAAGAGTGATTTTCCTCGGGTGCTTCAGGAATGCAGAATTCTGTAGCCTCAGCGGCAGAGGGATGGGCAGAAAAAGACCCAGAAAGGCTTTACCGGAGCCAGCTGAGCCAGCTAGCCAGTGCATGGACTGCTGGATTGCTGATTGCGATGGCCAAGACAAGGACAGCCACAGGGACAGGGACAGCGACAGTGGAAGGCAGCAGGGTGGGGGTGGGGTGTCTTTCTCGACTGGTGAGGAGAAGGGAGGGGAGAGGACTTTTAAAATGAGTGCAAAATTCTAAGCACAAAAGAGAAGGGAGGGAGGGACCCAGAGGGGGAAAGGGGTGGAGAGAGAAAGAGGAGGAAGAAGTGGGAGGAGGGAGGGCGATGGGATACCAGTTAAAAAGAGGGTGGGCGGGAGCAACCAACAGGCTCAAGAGCAAATAACAGTGGACAGTTGAACAGCAGCCAGAGCCTGAAGAAGCCAACTCCAGGGAGGAGGAAAGGAAGCAGGTAAGGGTGGACTTGAACTCTAAAAGCTAAAACTACACATGAGTGGGAAGTAGCTCAGAGTCAGAGCCGCTCCTCTCCAGAGGCTAAGAAGCGATCTCCCTCTGTACCCATGAGGAGAGTCCCTGCCCCTCTCAATTCCTGCCATAGTGAAGCTTGGCTAAACTAAGTAGGGGCGTTTAGTGGTGATCTCCAGGGTCTGTAGAAATATGAGTGGGGTTGGGTGACAATCTGCCCCCCCCC
>JADRCD010211799.1:0-10619 GCA_019843815.1 Montemys delectorum | reverse complement strand
AGAGAGAGAGAGAGAGAGAGAGAGAGAGAGGAAGGAAGGAAGGAAGGAAGGAAGGAAGGAAAGAAGGAAGGAAGGAAGAAGTAACCAGTTATGAAATTAAACTCCATGTAAATCCAATGGCCTTTGGTCTTTTGTCTGAAAAATGGTAATAACCCCAGGCCTGTGATGAGGATGAAGCGGCACTCTGTATGCTGGAAAGCAAGCACTTTCTAAAACCAAACCAAACAGAAAGTCAGGGCTGCAGCCAGCCTTTGCCAACTCCAGTGTACAGCGACGGTCCGGTGAGCACAATCCCTAGCAGCTTCCCCCTCCCCCTCCCCCTCCCCCCCAAGAGATTGCTGCTGTGCTGATAGCTTGTGGTACGTCTTTAACATCCCAATAAACCTGTCTTGGTAAAGAGCGGCAAGCATAAATGCAACCCAGAAAAAACGCAGACTGCCGGTGCATGCAGATGGCTGAATTCAAATCCATCTGTCCTGTGGCTGTCCATAGAGTGGGTACTATGGGGGGGGGGGGGGACTGGAGGCCTAGAGGGAGGAGCCAGCCACTTCCCACCTGGAAAAAAACCTCAAAAAGAGATAAGCCCCACTCCAAGATCAAAATGTAAAATCTGGGGCAAGGGATATGGCTCAGTAAAGTGCTTGCCATGGGAACACAAGAACCTGCGTCCGGACCACCAGCACCCATGTAAAAGCCAAGCGTGGTAATTTGGTAATCTAGTCCGTAACCCCAGCCCTGGGAGAGGAGACAGGTAAACCTCAGGGCTTGCTGGCTAGCTGGTCTAGACAAATCAGGCAATCCCCAGGTTCAGTGACAGACTCTATCTCAACAAATATGGTAGAGAGTAATTGAGGAAGATACCCAGTGTCAATCTCTGGCCTCCAAACTCACACACAAACTCACAGGCACACACATGAACACACACACACACACACACACACACACACACACGAAAACACACATGCATGCTCAAGAACACACACACGCACACAAATATACACACATGCATACACACACATGCACAGAGTAACATACACGCATGTGCAAGGAATAATTCCTCAGGGCTCACCCAGAGCCGGCTAACCACAGATCCCATTGAGCATCTATCACTGGGTGTGCTTTCAAACACATAACCCAAAACCCGATTGTATGCAAAATGTCTTAAACCAAAGCAAACAGAATAATTCATAGGTGAGTTCCGAGACTCGACAGATTCCCACAGTAGAGGTTCTCCATCATTCCCCTCAGCCAGCTGCTAGAATTCCATACCCTGCCACTCTCTTGTCCCCAGTAGGCCTCTTCCCATCTGAAGTTCTCTAGGCTATTGTCTGACCCCCAAGAACAATCAGGACAGCCTGGCTGGTTTGAGTGACTTCCGGTGGGTCCTTTGCCAGAGAGGAAGAACTTTTCCTAGAAATTGGTCAAAAATCTCTCCCTAAATCTCTTTAGTTAAAGTTACATCAATCTCCAAGAAACTCCTGGTCAAGCAAAACAGCAGGGCCTGTAACCGGCAAGGGCCAGCCGCCTCCTTAAGCTAGGGTTACACTGCATTCGGAATGGCTGTGGTACAAACGAGGGGCATGAAGCACTACCTTTGCCTTATTTACTTTTAAGAATTTTAGTTGTCCATTTATTTTAACAACTATTTATTGGGGTTTTTTTTTGGGGGGGGGGGGAGATATGTGAAAATGCTGTGTGTATGAAGTGGCGTGTGTGAAGGCCGGAGGGCAGCTTTTTTGGGATTGGTTCTCTCCTTTCCTTCTGTAGAGACAGGGTCTCACTGCACTGTGTACTTCAAGGTAGCTGGTCCATGAGCTTCAGGGTAACTCTCCAGTCTCCAGTGGCCAGGTTGCCAGGGGTGCTGGGACTGCAGATGCTTGCCACCACATCCGGCTTTCTATGTGGCTTCCAAGCATCAAACTCAAGCTGTCAGGCTTTCAAAGCAAGAGCGTTTACCTACTGAGCCATCTCCATGGTCCCAGTTATCTACTTTCTAAACCCGTGAAATAAATGCAAATTAAAAGTGAAGATAAACTGGCTTTAGGCAGCTACGCCATATCTAGCAGGAAGGGACATCCATCAGCAAGAAGTACAGCTGAAAAAAACTAAAAAGCAGAAACAAAATCCTCGAACCTCGGGAGGCCGTCTGGTATAAGCAAATTGTCCCACACGCCCCAGTGAATTATAGCCTGGTGCATTAATTAAGATTTCTAACATCCCTTGGGACATCCAGAAAAGGCTATGTTTATGCTTATATTACTCTATTTAAAAAGGCAGGGGTGTGTGTGTGATATATTTTATAAGGCACAGACACAGTGGCTGGTGATTTTAAAGTGTTGGTGCTTTAAGGGGTAAATCTAAGGCTAGACAACTTCAAAATCAGGAAGGACCTAGCCCAGCCTCTCCAGAGAGCTAGGATTTGGTGCAGACTGCACATGATACTCAGGGCAATAATATGTCACTGCTGGACTCCCCACAGACTCCTTCCAGTGAAGGAGATAGATTGCACCTCCGTGCCGGGTCAGTCAGCTGACCCCAGATGCTATGGCACTAGTACGGATCTGCAGCGTACTGCTCCTCTCTCAGAACATACAGATCCCCAGCCCCTCTAGTCCTAGAAGACCCAAATATCCTGGGGAGGACCAGAGAGCCTATCTTTTATGGCTCAAGTTTCCCTAGTAAATCTGATGATCAACCCTACCATCACCTCCCTGAAGATCCAGAATATTCTGTAGGAAAAGATCTCTAGGCAGGAGAGCCAGGGCCTCTTGGAACTTTAAGAGACCATCTCTTTTGCGTCTGAGAAAGAAGGTCAGTATAAAAAGGGGGGGGGGGGCGCTCTGGAGACATGCACAGTTCTGTCCCCGGAATCCATTACAACCTACCCATTAAGTGTCTCTTGCTCACAACTGTCACTTACCTGCAGTCGGGCCCCACTGTTCCCCTTCCCACACCATCTCTTCCACCTGATCCTACCCCTGACAGTATCTGGGTCACTGGGGAAGCTAGGGATGACAGTCCTGGTCCCATGATAGCCAAGAGGAGCACATCTACTTCTTAAATGGCATTGTGCCAATTTCCGAGTCACAGGGTCTTTTTGCAATCGATTTCCCTAAGATACTTGCTTTATATCTAGTCCTAATTTTGGGTGTTAGAGAAGTGAGAAGAGAGAATGAATTAGGACATGAGGACTCCTTGGGGAAAAAACAGCTTTCCCAGAGACAAAGTGGAAGTTAGCCTTGAGGTAAGACTCTTTGAAATCCTAACTTTTTTTTTCTAGACAAGGGAGAAAGCAATGGTTGCCCCTAAAACACTCCTACCACCAAGCCCAGAGGCTTCATTGACCCCGCCCCCTCATCAGCTCACTGAGGATACCACCTCAGGTCTTTCCAGGCTCACAACAAATGTACCCATTCCATCAGCCAGACAGCGCTGTCACCCGTAAAGGACTGCCATGCACTGGGTGCAGCTGAGAAAATGGGTCTTTTTTTTTTTTTTTTTTGGTGTCTCCATGGCCCAGTGTTGCTAGATGTGGCCCAGTGGATGTCCAGTGGGTGATATGTGGACTGAGTGATGGGAAGAGATAAAGGAAGGAGCAACAATTGACAGGAGCCAAGATGAATGACTAAAGACAGTCAAGGAGAGGAGAAGAAAGCACTCTTGTCCCCCACCCCACCCCCATCACCTTCTGTCTCCCAACGGTGTTCAGATACTAGTGAGCACTATCCCCACTGATGACTAGATAACTAATTTTTAATATGTTTAAAGTTTGTGCCGGAGCAGCAGCACTGAGAGACGGCTGAATGGCCAAGAGCAATGGTTGCTCTTACAGAGGACTGGAATTTGAGTCCCAGTACTCACATAGTAGCTTACAACCATCTGTAAGTCCAGTTCCAGGTGATCCAAAGTTCTCTTCTGACTTTCACTGGCATCAGGCACACCTGTGGTACACATATCTACATACAGGCAAAACACTCATACAGACACACACGATATATTTGGGTTTTTTGAGACAGGGTTTCTCTGTGTAGCCCTGGCTGTCCTGGAACTCACTCTGTAGACCAGGCTGGCCTCAAACTCAGAAATCCACCTGCCTCTGACTCCAAAGTGCTGGAATTAAAGGCGTGCACCACCACTGCCCTGCTACAATAAATATTTTTAAACATTAGGTGAGAGTTGTATTGTGAGCATGCATGTTTGTGTGTGTTTGGGCACACAGGCACATTGTTTCTCTCCCTCTCCTCTGTGTATGAGTGCATGTGTATGTGTTGGTGTGTGTGCATGTGTGTGCATTCTTGGGTGTGTGTGCGCATAGGCATGTGTGTGCGCATGTGTAGAGGCCAAAGATCAATTCAGATATCTTTCTCTGTCACTCTCAGCCTTCTTTCTTTTCTTTTCTTTTTATTTTTTTTTTTTTCTTTTTTTTGGTTTTTTTCTTTAGAGACAGGGTTTCTCCACATAGCCCTGGCTGACCTGACCTGGAACTCACTCTGTAGACCAGGCTGGCCTCAAACTCAGAAATCCACCTGCCTCTGCCTCTGCCTCCCAAGTGCTGGGATTAAAGGCGTGAGCCACCACCATCTTTTTTTTTTTTTTTTAGGACTTAAAATTTGTGTGTGTGTGTACAGTAACCATGGAGACTAGAAGAGGGCAATGGATCCCTGGGGCTGGAGTTCCAGGCAGTTGTGCATCATTTGGTATGGGTGCTGGGAACCAGCACCAGGGCCTCAGGAAAGAGCAGACAGTGCTTTAACTGCCGAGCCCTCTCAGCCCTTCCCCCTTGTTTTATAAGACTGGTGAACCTAGAGCTCACCAACCGCCTAGACTGGCTGGCCAGCAAACACCAGCAATCCTCCTGTCTACCTCCCCAGTGCTGGGATTAAGGCATGCTATCACGCCCGTCGGGGATGCAAACTCAGATCCTCGCCGCCTTTGTGCAACAAACACTTTATTTACTAAGTCAGCTTCCTGTTTCCTGATGAGGTAACTTTCAAAAGTCTTCCTAGCTCCATAGAAAACGATGTCATTGAAGCTACGCCACACTATTTTAAATAGAATATCTGAACACAGACAACCTTTGCGCCACGTAGCATTTCCCTTTAACAGCTTGCTAAGGTATTTGCTTGGCATGACTGTTGCTGGACTACGGGATCCTGAGACTGAAAACTGGAGACTGGATGCTCTACTTAGGGTAACCTACAGGTTCCCAGCGGTTCCAAAGGCTGGGATGGCAACTATGTATTTAAACAAAGGGAAGTTGGGGGCCTCTCTGTTGAGCACGGGGGCTTAGAAACCCAGGGATGCCCCAACCACAGTCAGCACTGTTCCGTGTAAGACCCTGCCCCTCCCCCACGGGCTCTCAACACCGCCTCTCAGGATGAAAAGGGCAGCTGCTCAGAGCCACAAACAAGCCCTCCCACAGCCGCAGCTGCATTTCTAGAGAGTCCCCGCCTCTCTCTGCGTCCTGGGGTCTGAACTATAATGGAATAATTGGAATAAGATATAAAAGAGAACTTCCCACCCAGGAGAGCATGAGGAATGAGAGGCTGGTAATTTTTAGACATAAAAGAACACTCCCACCATGTCACCCTTGCACTGCAAGCAGGAGTGTGTGTGTGTGGGGGGGGGGGGAATTGGCAAGCCAGTACACTCTCTTGTGCCCATCTCCCCCAACCCCTCTAACATACATGTGTACTTGTGTGAGTGTGCAAGGGGGCACACACATGCACAAGCGCACACACACACACACACACACACACACACACACACACGGCTTGCTGCTGCCCACTTCATTCCCATCTTCTACCTTGCTCCCAGGAGCAGAGAAACACCGAAAGCCCTCTGTGTAGCTCCTGGAACTTCTTTCCCAAACCCCAGTCCTCCTTCACTCTGATAGGACACTCTTTGGATGACTTCCACTCTAGCTCAAGCAAGTGGCGTCTGCTAAACACCTCTCCATCCAAACTCAGGCTTGTCCCTCATAGACGCAAATCAAGTCCAAACCTAGTCCATCAAGGTACAGTCCAGGTAGGCAGCTGACTAAAGAAAGACATGGGTCATATCCAAGCCTCTCTCAAGTGTGAAGTTCAGAATGCTTCCGTGAGTACAACTATCCAACTCACTGATAAAGAGGGGTAAAGCTGATTCAAAAGAGGGTTCGAAGAATGATGGTTTGTTGGGACAATCATGCAGAAAAAGTATGCAGAAATAATTTTGAAACAGAGACAGAACTGGCCAACATGCTTCAGGTCAGTAAAATTATGATGCATGAGTTATCTTTTCTTTGGCCTAGAAATCAGCCATGTCTCTAGTAGGGAAAACACACATTTGTCGTAAGCTTTGAGCCTTGAAAATTATCCATCTATAAGCTAACATCTTGATTCATAAGGTCTGGTCCTAATCAATAGAAAAACTGAATATCAAAAAAAATTCCTCTCAAACTAAATAAGCCTCGGGTGGGCCTGGAAGTGTCTCTAGACACATGGTCATCCCTTTGCCTCATTGGGTATTTTTTTCCTCAAGTTCCACCCTGCCCTCAAGGTGCTTCTTAAGGGTGGTGAGGCAACCCTTCCCGTTTTTGTCCCTTTCGTTCGGTGTGATAATTGAGTGGAGTTGAACCTTATCAGGTGAGATGCACATTGAGACATCTACAGACAAAGCTTCATGATAATACGCCGGGGGGGGGGGGGGGGGGGGGGGGGGGGGGGGGGGGCAGGGGGCGGGGCTGGAGAGATGGAGGTGCTCGTCGCCGCGCCTCACCCTCTGAGTTCAATCCTTGGGACCCACATGGGGTAAGGAGAGGAACGACTCCTGCACATCATCCTCTGATCTCTACCCCCGAACTAGAGCACACTGCACACATATACATACACACAACAAATACGTCATGGAATTGAAACAAACATTATGGGGGAAACAGAGAAAACACACTGGCCCCATGCTGGTAGGAGTTGAAGCTGAGTGAGGGTTACATTGGAATTCCAATTCCCCTCTCTGCTCTCATGCTAACGGTCAAACCAAGACAGCATCTGACCATGTGTTTATCAACGTCGCACACACTGACTGGATTTGTGGGGCTCATCATATGATTTGCTGAGCTCACTGCTAAGTCTGTCTTCCTTGCTCAGAAAACAAGCTCCATGGAGCAGGGTTTCTGGTTAATTCCTTCCCCTCCCCAGCACTGGGGGGCGGGGCACCTGGTTCCTCGGAGCTCACAGTAGGTGTTTGACAGCACCCCACAAAAAGGGCCACTGTGTCTGCCTTGGCTCAGAAGCACAGAGAAGAGGGAACCCAAAGCAGGGGTGGTCCGTGAAGATACCAGAAAAGACTGGGTTTTCTTCCCTTTCTTTTCTCCCCCCTCCAGCCCACCTCCTGAGACAGGGTCTCTCTGTATAGCCCCGTCTGTCCTGAAATTTGCTTTGTAGGCCAGGCTAACTTCAAACTCAGAGATCTGCCTGTCTCTGCTTGCCGAGTGCTGGGACTAAAGGCTTGGACCACCTTATCTTTCTTTCCTTTCTCTTTTGATGCTATGACTTGAACCCAGGGACCCTCGGGAGTTAAACACCAACCTCACACAGGGCAGAGATTTTGAGAGGTGGGAGCCAGCAGTGTGGACTCTGAGAAGTTATATAACAGCAGTGGTGTGCACCACACCTTGGGAAACCTGGCAGACGTGAAGCATGATCCTCCCAGACCAGAGAAGCAAGGGAAGACTTGTGGAGAGGGGCGGCTGGGTCTGGTTAGAGGTAAGAGAGGAGAATGGTGGTTGTTCAAGCAGCCAATGTGACCGTAGTCTCCCATGGGTCTGAGCTTCATATTTCAGGGTGGGGGCCCAGACTTCTGCAGGAATTGGAGGGATTTCAAACACAGGGACTGCACCTTAGGTCCTCTGCAGGTGCACCCCTGATGGGGCTCTGACTGCTGGAGGTGAGGCACAAAACCAGAGCTATCCAGGCAGCCTGCTCCATCAAGGCCACCCAGTTTTCAATGAGACTGTGGAAGCCTGAGGCAGTGGGCTTGTGGCTGGGCCACTGGTTTGCTTGGCAAAAAGCCAAGGCTCAGTGGATCAGTTGGAGATGAAGGGAATTTTAGCGGACCCTATCAAATATACCCACACTCACGTCTCCACTCCCTGGGGAGCTGTGTGTGTTAGACACCCTCCTGCTTTCCCCTCTACTTCCTTGCCTCCATCTTAATTGGTGTGCTAGAGAAGGGTCTGTGGCTGACTCAGGGGTAATAAATTCTCTGAGAGTTTGAAGCCAGCTTGGTCTACATAGTGAGTTCTAGAACATGTAGGGCTAGGTAGAGAGATCCTGCCTCAAAACAGAAAGAAAGGAAAAAGGGAGGGAGGGGAGAGGGAGAGGGAAAAGAGAGGGAGAAGAAGAGAGAGAGAGAGGAGTGAGAGGGAGAGGGAGATGGAGGAGGAGGGGGAGAGGGAGAGAAAGAACTACAAAGTGATCTTAAGGTCCTGAGGGATTCGGAGCCTCTACTCCTAGGCTTATACTGGAAACATAAAATCAGGGGTCGCTGGGAAGAAAACATGCCCTGCACATGTACTGGAAGGACGGTTCAGGGGTAGTGAGAATTGGGTGTGTTACGGTTATTAGTACTAATAACTCAGCACACAGTGACTGAGGTCTGTTGACCTAGCCGTGGGCTAAGGCTAGAGTTGTGTTGTGTTCAAGCCACCTGTCCAGAGCCTAGTAGTTCTAGGACACGTGGGTACTCCAGACAAATGTCTGGCTAACCAAGCACCGAGAGGCTCGTGGCAGGCATTGGAGGGGGACTTGGGGAAGAGAAGGCCTAGAGGTCTTCTGTGAGAAGTGGCATTCTGTGGAGCACCACATGGCTGAGAGCTGTTAGATCCCTACAGCCAACCATGATCCTGCGCAGCAGTGTTTGCTTTTGGGCTCCTGTGCATCCACAGGATGTCAGAGGCTCCAGAGACCTGATGTAGAAATGTGCCCAGTTCTTCACACTTCAAGCCCTTCCCCAACATACCTGATTGAGGCCAGAGACCCTGGTTTCTCACTTCTTATTCTGAGATGTAAATACCAACAAACAAGGAAAACACTGGAAGCTCCCGGACAGTCCTCTTGTCTGGGGCTTCAAACCCTGAGAATGCCAGCAGTCTCCTGGAACCAGCTTCCGTCAGCATCCACTGTCACTCAGCTAGAAGGGCTAACTTGGTCCTGAAGCCAAAGTCACAGCTGGCATGGCCATGATCAAAGCCACCGTGCGTCCACATGTCAGCTCCTCAGCCTGCACTAGGTGTGATGCCCAGTCTCCTGAGCCCTGAGGACTGCCAGGTCCCCCAAAACATTTCCAGTCACACTATGATCAGGTCACAGGGTTGAATTTAAAACCAGCTGGGATTTTGACAAAAATCCCAACAGAAGAAGACCTCCCCGCCAAAGAGAATCAAACAGTTTACCTGGTACCTCAAAGAATGGTGCACCCAGAGGCACCAGCCAAGCAGCAGTCTAAAGCCTAACCCTGTGCACATTCACATCCTCTTAAAGGAACCTCTCTACATCTCCTCACCAGCTGTCTTAGTTAGGGTTACCAAAGCTGTGATGAAACACCATAGCTATGCAACTTGCAGGGGAAAGTTGTATTCAGCTTGTACTTCATCAGCAAGGGAAGTCAGGACAGGAACTCTCAAGCAAGGCAGGAACCTGGTGGCAGGAAATGATGCAGAGGCCGCGGAGGGGTGCTGCATATTGGCTTGCTCAGCCTGCTTTTGTTTTCCGCCTTATAGAATCCAGGGCCACCATCCCAGGGATAGCACTACCACAATGGGCTGGGCCCTCTCCCATCAATCATGAATTAAGAAAATGCCCTAGGGGCTGAAGAGATGACTCAGTGATTAAGAGCAAACCACTGTTCTTCCAAAGGTCCTGAGTTCAATTATCTCTCTTTTTTAAAAAAGATGTATTTATTTTATTTATTTGAGTACACTGTCACTGTCTTCAGACACACCAGAAGAGGGCATTAGATCTCATTATAGATGGTTGTGAGCCACCATGTGGTTGCTGGGATTGAACTCAGGACCTCTGGAAGAGCAGTCAGTGCTCTTAACCGCTGAGCCATCTCTCCAGCCCAAGTTCAATTCTCAACACCTACATGCCAGCTCATGACTGTCTGATGCCATCTTCTGGTGTGCAAATACAAATACAGAAAAGTACTCATAAATGAACAAGTACATAAATAAACAAACATTTAAAGAAAAAGAAAGAAAGAAAAGAAAAGAAAAAGGGCAAAGCCCTGCAGGCTTGCCTGTAGCCCTGTCATCTGGAGGCATATTCTCCACTGAGAGTCCTTCCTCTCGGATTCCTCTAGCTTGTGTCACGTTGGCATAAAACTAGCCACAGACTCTGTCCCTAAGGCCAGGAACTTTCTTGGATATGGGAACACACTACCTGCCCTTGGAGGCTCTTAACAAGCGAATAGACTCAGAGGTCAATGTTGAGCACAAGTAAAGGATCATGCCGGGCGGTGGTGGCACATGCCTTTAATCCTAGCACTTGGGAGGCAGAGGCAGGCAGATTTCTGAGTTTGAGGCCAGCCTGGTCTACAGAGTGAGTTCCAGGACAGCCAAGGCTACACAGAGAAACCCT
>JADRCD010211797.1:0-11611 GCA_019843815.1 Montemys delectorum | reverse complement strand
TATTATTATTATTATTATTATTATTATTATTATTATTATTATCTTCTAACCTGACAGGGAAATTTGGAGAGCCAACACAACTCACATTAATGTAGGCTCTCCGACTTGGCAGCACACTCCTACAATCCGGCACTCTGAGCATTTGTGGGTAATGAGGGTACATTTTTTTTCTTAGCTCTAAACTAGCCAGTGCTACAAAACAAATAACAGTCAAATATATGTGAAAAAGAAAATGCCCTCCCTTGCAATTTATGACTTCTTTCCTTTTCTGGCCTTTGACAAATTTTTGTTTGTTAAAGCCAGTCCTTTCGGGATGCTAGCTCACCAAGCCAAGTCAGTTGAATCCTCTCTCTCTCTCTTTCCTGTTGCATTCCAGTAATTTAAAGATTAGATGAATAGTTTACTTGCTAAGATGGAGGACTGGGGGTAGGAAAAGTCTAAGGTGTTTTACGGGGATGATACTTCCTTCATTGTAGCCAGTGGTTTCTTGTACATCTCCATTGATCCTTCATATGCTTCTGCTACATAATGGCAAACAAATCCAGGGTGGCTCATAAAACCGTTGTTTCAGGAAACAAGCTCCCATTCAAGGCCCGAGGAGCTTTCAGCCTCGTCATGCAAAGCTTTCATATGGAAGCTTGTTTTTTTTTTTTTGTTTTTTTTTGTTTTTTTTCTGTTGTGAGTAAGAAGGCCAAATACTTTCTCCCTCCATGGGCGGCCTCATGTGTCTACTACACTAAATTTTTTGTGTGGGCACTGGGCCTGCATTTTCTATTTTCATTTCAATAAAAGCTGTCTATACTTGGAAAATATCGGTGCGCTCTGCATAGAAATCAGCCACGCAGCCCCATCACAGTCTGGCAGCGCTCCTGCTGCCCTCTGTAGTGGCTTCACACACTCTCATTACATTATATGTCTGGCCACCCTGCATTGCTCACCCTGGTGTGGTTGTTCTCTTTAAAACGAAATGGAGAGAATCAGAAATATATATCTTAGAATTATCTGCATCGAAGTAAGTAAAAAGTGCTTTATTTAGTAGCTTTGTGTGGTCAGAGGTTTTTCTTTCTTCCTTTCTTTCGTTCTTTCTTTCTTTCCTTTTTTTCTTTCTTTCTTCCTTCTTCCTATTTTTCCTGATTTGGCTTCCTTGTTCAGGGTCTCTCCTCTTTCTGAGGATCTTCTGGCAATGGCCTGCAACTGACCGTGGCTAACCCTCCACGGTTTAGGGAGGAGAGCAAAAACGTGAAGCAGGGTAATATCAGTTGACCTTACTGGTGCCAGTGTTAAAAACCCTCAGTTATATTTTTTTCCTATGTGTGGCTACGCTTCTCATTAAGATTCTACAAAGATTACAGATAGATTGAAACTGGTGGCCTCAGCTGCCCAGCCTTTGGGTCTTCTGAGGTTCCCAGTGACCTCAAAAAGAGTTCTCCTTGTGAGGAGTAATGCTAAAACAGGATAGTGCCTGGCTGCTGGGGCCCTGACAGAAAGTCAGACACTGCAGCTCCACTTTTGGCTGACAATACAGCTCGCTGATCCTCAATGATCCTGCTAGCCTTGTTATATTCCCTTTTCTAGCCTCTTAGTAGGATTGTGATGTTGATTTCAATTGAGTCAAGTTCCCAACAAATTATGTTCCTCCTTCAACCCAGACTGAGATTCATAGTCCAAATCTATAAAGCAACATTGTATAAAAAGTCACTGGACACAGAACTCTAAATGAATTTAAATTTTTATTCTAAAGTATATTTTAACCAATAACTATTAGAGTATGGCTTATCATTTTTTTCTTTAATAGGAAAGGATTAACTTTCTTAGGAACAACCCGAAAAAAACTATTTTTAAGCAATTCTCTTGGTCTGCTTAAAAGGTTCTTATTAACAACCAGAAAGGAAAAAGGGAAAAGAAGATTCTTTGAAGATCTGTGCTTCCTGTTCTTTGTAAGTCCCTGACATTCCAACTGAAACACATCATAGGTGCTTTGTAAGGGGAAAATCAACTTAATGGTCAAGAACATGCAGGCCAAGGAGAGACCCATTTTTCAAATGAGATGCTTGATACACCTGAGTCACCAAACAGAAGAGGAAGTCACCACAGCACTTCTGTAGCTATGACACACATTTCATGGTACAGAGTTGTGAAAAATTAAAGATTACCTATAAGAAGAACATAAAGGTAAAATTAACTCTTAATCGAAAAAAAAAAAGAGAGCGAGAAAACAACAAAACACTAAAGTATCATGAGTTGGTTGAGAGGAACAGGCCTAACTGACTTTAAATGTGCAGGCTGACATGAAATGGAGACATGAGAAAACACTTCTTTTGTACAACTGGATGTGACTAGTCTGATGGTTGACACTTGATCTAGATAGTGGTTCTTATTAAATGAAACAGCAGTCACTCCAGTTTCCATTTGGCCCAAGAAGCTAGAAGCAGAAAAATTAGCCTTGCCAGCTTTCGTTCAACATCTCCCCTCTTTTGGGGTCTTCTCCAAAGAGTAAATAACACAAGGACAGGGCACAGAGGTGCATGCCGCTGATCAGCGCTGACTAGGCAAAGGCAGGTGGATCGATGTGAGGACAGCCTGGTCCCTATAGCAAGTTCCAGGTCAGTCGGGGCTACATGGTGAGAACTTAACTGCAAACAAATAGCAAAGAAGAAGAATTAGACATTGAGACAGGTCTTGGGAAAGATGGATTGTTGCATAGGTTATAGCAAAGAGATGGAATTCAAGGCAATTCCTCATCTGAACACAGCAGTAAAGGGCTGTGTATGTGTTCCTGAATGCTAGTGACCAACAAGCAATGGCTGACTTGATGCTACCATAAAATAATCATACAGCTTTTGAGAAGACCACTTTTAAATAGTTTCTTCTTCTTGCTATAGCACAGGTCAAGCTAAAGCTTTCTGCTATGATAACCAAAGGTGTCCCCTTAATGTGCACATATACATCTAGATGTGGACACCAGAAGTATATATGCCATTCATTCTCCTAAATGTCCTTCCCTCCTCTTCTCCCTTTGTGTTCTAGCCCCCTTGATGGAATTTTCATCTGTGCTTCAAGGAATTTCCCCCAAGAATTGTTGGTCCTGGCAGTCACAACCAGCAGGCAGCATGAACAACTTCTCTGGCGTGTGACATCCACATCCATCTTCATTCCCCTGGCTCCTCAATAGCTATTCAACAAGTCAGGGAAACCTTGATTTGGGTATGGAGCTGAGAAAGGATATTCTGAGGGGCCCAGGATTAATGAGGAAAGGGACCTATACACTTCTTAGGATAACTGTGATGACAAAATACAATATACAAGCCAACGAGACAGTTCAGCAGCCAAGTTTAATTCCCTGGGTTTCAAACTCAGGACCCTCATGGTGGGTGGAAAGAACCAACTCCAGCAAGTTGTTCTCTAGCACCACTATGGCATGCATGTGCATAAATACACACACACACACACACACACACACACACACACACACACACACGTGCTTGTGTGCACACTATGTGTATGCATATGCAGCTTCTCTTCTACCATGTGAGGACACAGAAAGACAGCAAGCTCTCAGATGCTTCTTCTAATAACCCTGATCACATGACTTTTAAGTACACACTGTTACCAAGTGTCGTCCCATCCATTGTTAGAGCATTAGCATAGGGCATTTAGAGGACCAAGGACACAAGTCAGCCCACAACAAAGGTGGAAGAACATTGCATTTTCTTTGTTTACTAATATTGCAGAAGAGTTTCATGGGAAGAAGCTGAAACCCAGCTAAGCATCCTTATTCTCTTACTTAGCAGTAGCCTTGAAAAGGTTTGGAAAATTCATCCATTCGTTCAACAAACTTTTACAAGATACCCACCATCGCCATTCCCACGAGGCAAAGGTTGGTTGGGATTCTGAAGTAGTTGTTCCTTCTCCATAAGCACTTTCTGATCTACGTGGTCTTAACCAGACTTCATTTTTAAGCACCTGGCCTACACTCCTCAGTTACAGGAGTTGCTTGGACCCTGTTAGTGTTGGCTAGACTAGTTTGTGTGCCCATTTTATGCACACGTCAAGGAAAGAGAAGCACAAGACAAGTCCAGAACCCTCTCCTCCCAGACATTTTAACCATCACTTTCCAGACTGAACGATTATGAGAAAGTTTCTGAGTCATAGGAAGTAGTTAAACATATGGATATGGGCTACCGAGCCTGGACTTACGATTTACATCTATTACTTACAAACTACCTTGGGCAAATCAAAGGCTTGTTAATGAGACTGAAATAAGTGAACACATATGAAATACTCGTATGAGGCGCGCTTTAAGTGTCCAGTAGCAGCTACAGTTATTACTTCAGGTTCAAGAATAAGTTTCAAAATCTGTAAGAATCTGTATGCACAGCCTAAATGGCATGGGTTCAGAGGTCTTTGTACAGCGAGTCTTTAGTTTCTGAATGGAAAAGGCTGTGACTAGGGGGTTCCAAGAGAAAGAATGAGGGCAGCCAGGGCAGTAGGAAATATGGAAAAAAAAACTTTTTTTTTACTATGAGGACAGAATGAACTAACTAGTAACTGCCAAAGACACCTGGGTTTCAGTGGATTAAATGCATGCCTGCTGTCACTCCCAGCACACAATGCATTTTTGTTGGATAGGATAGGAGGGGAGTTCTTTATTTTTGTTGTTGTTGTTTTCTTTTTTGAATTAACTTCTCATAGTGACGCGCTCACTTTAGAAGGGAAACTCAGCTCATGCAGCTGTCTGGAGTCCCATTTCTCATACTGATGCCCTCGCGTTACAAAGGAAACTCAGCTCGTGTGGCTGTCTGGAGTCCCATGTAGAGCAGGCTGGTATTTGTTATCTTTTTTAGAGATGTGCGTGTATGGACACGTGAGCATTTTCCTTATCACTAGTCAGACACCTGGGAGCGGGTTTAAAAGCACGTCAGCAGGACCATGCGGTCTCAGGAGGACAGTGTTGTCTCTCAGAGGTCTATAGAAGACAGAAATAGAATCAATCACCTCTTGATCATTTATTTCTAAAATGCACCTTCCCTTTCTCTGTGTGTATGTGTGTGTGCATGAACGATCTAATACCACCAGAAGAACTGACTGGTTTGCATCCCTCTCCCAATACTAATAAGCAAATAGACTGATGTTTCTCCAGCCACACAGGTATTCACACTGTTTTATCCGAACAGTTCAGGCAGGGGAGTGCCTCAGAGGTCAGGCCATTGGTGCCTTGCCCCTGCTAAGGCAAATAACATCCTATTCACATGCCTGCAATTAGACCTATAAATGTGGAAGGAGGACAAAGACAGAAGATGTTTGGTGGGAGAGAGAAGGGGGGGGAGAGTGTAGTGGGGACTTTGGTGAAGGAACATTACATTACGCATTTGTGTGAAATCGTGAACGATTCGATTTGTAAAAGAGCTTGACTTTTTAAACTAAGCACTTGTTAACAAAGAAAACCAGTGAAAACAGAATTATCATCTCTACTTCCAAGAAAAGCCTTCTACCCGTTGTTATAGCAGGGAGTCTGTATTTTGTTCTTCCCACGTAAGTACTGATTACTAGTGTTTCAAAGACATGCTTATTCCTAGCTAAAAAATTTAGAATAGTGTTGTTTTTCCTCTCAAGTCAAAGATTTAGATTGGTTTCTTTATGCTTGATCATAGCTAAAAAAAACTGAGATGTGCCTGGATTGGTTATTTTTATCCACAGTATCCTCAAAAACATTGTCTTGTATATTAAAATCATCGTTGGATCCGTCATTTACGAGTTTTACTTTCTAATTACAAAGCTGGTATGTTTTCTGCACTTAAGCATTTAAAAAGTAATTGCAGTGCCTATAACAATTAGCTTTGTTAGTTAGCAGTGTACTCAAGCTTACCCTTGGTTATGTGGAGTAATCGAGGTCAAACACAAGCATGCCTTATATACAGCAAAACCTTTTGTCTCTTTAAAATAAGTTTACTACAAATATATTCTGAAATATGCAGAGAATGGGATCAAAATGTGGACACAAGTGCCCATGTTCATATAAATACATGCACACAAAGTCAACCAAGACTCCAAAATCCCAGTCAAAAGCTATATTTCATAAAAGAGAATTATAGTAATGTTGATAGTTGGCCAAAACCTCAAGCAGGGACAGAATCCACAGAGTGTCCTGAGAGGGATGCCTTTGCAAAGCCACGCCTTGCCAGATGGTTTGGATTAGAGATGCTTAAAAGCACATGGCAGCCTTAGTTTGGTTTAGAATTCATAGTTAATTCAGGAGATAGAATAATGCAAATTTGAAACCCTATCCCATGTATCAGAAAAACCATCAAATCTTATGATTGCTCTTAGGGGAGGTTGGTATGTAATGTGTTGATTTTTAAATGATCTAATTGAAATAGTAAAATTAACCAAGAAGGCTTAAAAGGGATTAAAATAAGAGAGCACAAGCAAAAGCTCTCCCCTCTCACCAAGAGTTATTCCTTTAAGCTGTCATATCCAATCAATTTGTACGGGATACGACAGCCAATTGTCATTTCCTGAGATAGACTGTGCGTAGAGGTCATGTTTCAGAGGCAGCATGAAAAAATGGAAAAAATAATTTCAGTGTATGACGCCAAGAGAAACCAAAATGTCCTTAAAGACCACGAAGTGCTGCCTAGATCCCCTCACCTTGCTAATAATAGCAGAGAAATGGCTTATGCTCAACGTTTTCCTTGGGCTTTTTCAGCTCTTCCTCCTGCAGGCCCTTAGTCCTCACTGTCCACATCCTGGTGTCTAAAATCTACTGTATCACCCTTGATCCCATAGCTGGCTGGCCTGTGAACTACTCTTCAGAAAGGTCTATGGGAGAACTGGGTTAATTCAGAATGTAGCTCGCCATGTGTGTTACTTACAGAACAAACAAAAGCATGCAGCGCAGATGCTCAAACTGCCACCGAAGCAGTGTTCACTCAAGGACTCCAGTCTGCTACTTCCTTAGAACAGTAACATGTTCTAAGAATTTCCAAGCAGAGAAACTGGAGTTGTGGTTTTTAATAACTAAATAGAGCTTTACATTCAAAACAAATGTGTTTCTCCAACAGCAGGGATGCACACAGAGAGAGAAATATGGAGGAAAGTTGAGAAGCTCGTATGTACAGAATCTATTGAACTCACAGGCACTTTATTTATTTTTTTAATTAACATAGAATTACTCATATTAGTAAGATGGAGTATGTTGCTGTCAGAACCTGTGTAAATGTGTTTAATGATCAAAACAGGGACATCAGCACATGCCTCCCCTTATATATACCATTCTCTGTGACGAGATCATTCGACATTCCCTTGTCTGCTATTTGGAAATTTTTTATAATTTATAATACCCTATTATAATTAGTTTCCCTTCTTTGAGACATAACATCATCAGAGCATATTTCTTCATGCTCTAACCTTGCAGCACTAATCAATCTTTCTCTATTCTCATTCCTTTCTCTCTATCCTCATCATGAATATTATTACTCCTTACTCTTGTATTAGAGAATCTCAGCTTCTTATCAAATATGATATATAGCGACATAATAGCTGGATATAGAATTTTATTGTTTTAGCTTCTGGTTGTGTCTTCAGTACTTGGTGATGGAAGGTGACTAACTGATCAAGAAGATACAGCCATTTGAGAGAGCTCATGTGTATCTTCCAATTTTTTGAACCCTAGGCCAACCTCTCACAATTAAAACTGCTGAAAAAAGACTGGTAGGAAAGAACACCAGCTCTGTGTGACCTCTTCCCAAGCCACATCTCTGATCATGACCTCTGTGTTCTAGTGTCGGTTCCTTCGATATGCTTGGTCTAGTTCGTGAGAGCTCTGCTGATGCTCAGAACGAGACTTCACTGATGATGAACACAAATATCCTGCCATTTAAACCTCGCAATGGTCTTGCTCTTTGGTAAAATGTCTACTGGAGCCAAGTTCTACAAAATATCATCACTTTAGACAATAAGGAGAAAGGCAGCTACTTCTTAAATCTGATGTGGTTCACTGGAGGGGAGGAGGATACTGGAATTAAGTTGTTTTTGAAAAATACTCACAATCTCCAAATTATCCTTCATGATGAATGAGAATGTTGAGGATGTTGGGTTTTTGACATATCGTTAAGCATAATATTATGTGAAAACCTGAACTTGCGAATCAAATACTGGGGTTCTTTCTGCCTACGCTGATCAAGATTTGAGGATTTTTTTTTGTTATGTATCTAATAACCAGGGACTTTAGCAAAAAAAAACTAATTTTTTACATTATCTGTTTAGCTACCAAGTACTCACTTTTTCTCATGTAATATAAAAGAACGCCAGTTCTCCTTTGTTATCTAGTAAGAACACCACAGCTAGGTAGACAGTAATTATTGCAGAGATAAGATGGTGAAGGGGCTCTGGGAAGTTCTCAGTCCCATATCATTTGAAATTAAGCTAAATTTCCAAAATAAAAAACTTTATATGTTTTTTACATGTTGTTCATATTGTGGACATTCATCCGGTATTGAGAGTCTTGGGCATTACTTACAAACTGAATTAATCAAAGTCATAAATATTCTCCATTATTGTTTTTTGCCTCAAAATCTTTTACACCAAGGGGTGGAAGGAAGGAAGCTTGTGAACTATACATTGTTAACCTATAGAGTTCCTCATGGAAATCCTCATGAGCTAGAGGAGTTCCTCTGCCTACTTCACATCAATAGTGTTTGTGTTCAAATTCCTGATACAACTGAGTGCTTCAAAATAGGATTCATTAGGGGAAAAAGATAAACTGGCCAAAGCTTTACATGGTTCCCTACAAAAGTGAGTGCCAGAGGTTTCCAAACAACAATTTCTGAACTGTTGGAAAAGTCTTTGGCTCCTCCTGATATTGACATTTGGAAATTAGCATATTTTATCAAGCACAAAAACTGCGTGTGTGCAACTAATGGGAACCCCAGCACAAAAAGCTTATGTGCTTCTCTGGCAGCAAGAGGATATGTGTGCCCTTAGAGAAAAGTATGAGAGAGAGTTGAGAGACTCTAAACTAATGTCAGACTTGCCCCAAATAGAACTCGATCAGGGCTGAAGAGATGGCTCCGCAATGAAAAGGCTTTGACGCTCCTTCATGGGACCTGAGTTTAGTTCCCAGCGCCCACATCCAGCAACACATAATTGCCTATGATTCCAGCTTTGAGTGACTCTGTGTCCTTTTGTCCTTAATGACCTCCATGGACATTGCATACTAAACACACACATACACACACACACACACACACACAACTACACACATAATTCATGAAAACAAGTCTTTAAAACATTACAAACAAACAAAAGAAACTCAAAGTCTCCATAGAGAGTTTCTTAAAACAAAGAACAATGGGTTTGATTGTCTACTTTTCATAATCTAGGCACAAAAGATGATGTGAAATAGGTTTATATAAGAAATACATCAAATTTCTTTTATGCCTGCAGTCTCATTCCTTAGACCCTGAACTTTCTTCTCTCTGGATCTGAGCCAGAGGATCCACATCCATTTCACTAATGCAGCAGCCAGTACCACCTGTGATCCAAATGCAAGGCCAGACCAAAACGAAAGGCAGCCTGCTGAGCTGCTGAGATCCACACGTACAAAGCCACTGTTTATTATTCCATTGGGAAATGCACCGCTGGCAAGGCCTATCTGACAGGGGTGGAATCGCAGGCAGCAGGTATGCCATGAACAACAAACCTAGATTCCTAACATATGTTTAATTGGAGTACCTCTCCTTTAAAATACCTCCTGATTCTAAGTCCACATCCTGATTTGCCCAGTCTTTTTACCTTTTTCTGCTGCCTGTTCTGAATTAATCCTTTGACGTGGTCATTCCCCAGAAAGAAAAAAAAGGAAAATGAGAAGAGATGCAGAATCGGGAATGTGAATGAAAGAGAATGGGAGAAGGCCGAGGGAAGGGGTCATTAACTGGAGTCTGTTTTTAGGAGCTGAGTTTTCTGGTCCATGGGAGAACAGAAAGGCAGAGGAGGAAGAGAAATAGATGCCAACAGACCTCCAAAGGTCATTTGCTAGCATCCCTAGAAAAGAATGAAAATTACTCTTTGCAGTAGAGTTCAATTTACAGATTATTTTGATTCTCCGTCGTTCTTCATCTCAAAGAATTGGTATAATCTAAAAAGTGGTTAAAGTTATTAAAACAGTTTCCATAGTAGAAAATTAAATGATTTTATTAACTGTCAAAGTCAGTGTTAAACCAAGATAATTTGAATTATATTTCATATAGTGATCATGTCATCAGGATGTCTAAATATTCTCTGTGAAAGTAGTAATCCTTGATTCTGACTTCTCACCAGCAGAGCACCGACAAACCCAGATTAGGAGGGTTAGCAATCACCTGCATTATTTGTCAAATCTAAATAGGAGAATAGATTTGGGAGGAATATTTATGTAAATATGCTTTCCACCTTGGAAAAATTAACCCTTTAGGACACTTTCTAGATTTTTTCCATTGACAAATTTTCTTTTCAAAAATACCATGAAACTATTATAAATACTTTATGTATATTCAAAAGTGAAGTAACAATACCTTACGCAACAGCTTATGCTATTCAATTTGAAAAGCAGTCAACATCTTTATGAATATGATAAGAGCAACATAGCAACATATTATACTGCTTCAAATCGCCAGATTCATTGTGTGTGTAGCATGCATATATATGACTTATTCATGATCTATCTGTTGTCTCTCTATCTAATCTAAGTTTTCCTAAGTCACATAAAAGTGTGTTGGTGGACTAGAAACATTGCTCAGTAGCTGGCAGCACTATTTGCCTTTGCAGATGACCCAGTTTGGTTCTTAGCACCTACATCAGCAGGCTCACACCCATCTGCATCTTCCACTCTAGGTGATCTGATACCTCTGGCCTCCAAGGCTCCACACACACATACATGCACATCTACATATAATTAAAAATAATAAGAATATCCTTTTTTTAAAAAAAAAAGATACTGTTGACAAAATAAAATAGATTCGTTTTCAACTTAGTCCTCTGGACTCTTCAAATACTATCTTTCCCCCCCTGGAAGCTTCCACAGAAAATAGCGATTGTGATCAGAGAGCAGACCTTGGGCACAAGCTCTGCAGCCAGTCCCACAACAACCAGAGGAAGCTCCACTCCCAGGTGCTCCGACACACCCAGGATCAGAGGTGAGGAGGAACCAACAACTGTCCCAACACAGGGAGTAACTGAGACCAGCTGGACCAGGCACACAGGAATTCCACCAGCCCAGTGACTCGGGTTCCTTCCTTTCTGTCTGGGCTGGTGTTCAGAGCAGACCTTGGGTGCAAGCTCTGCAGCCAGTCCCACAACACCTAGAGGAAGCTCCACTCCCAGGTGCTCTGACACACCCAGAATAAGAGGTGAGGGGGAGCCAACATGTGTCCCAACACTGGGAGTAACTGGGACCAGCAGAACCAGGCACACAGGAACTCCACCAGCCCAGTGACTCGGGTTCCTTCCTTTCTGTCTGGGTAGGTGTCCTGAGCAGACCTTGGGCACAAGCTCCATAGCCAGTCCCACAACACACAGAGGAAGCTCCACTCCCAGGTGATCTAACAAGCCCAGGATCACAGGATCACAGAATCAC
>JADRCD010211794.1:15005-48786 GCA_019843815.1 Montemys delectorum | reverse complement strand
AAAAAAAAATGAACCCAGAAGTTTGCCCTTGTTACCTTGACCATGTATGGATTTAGAAACAACCAGAAAATAAGCCTTAAACCAATGATACTGTTAATCGAGTCTGTTGTGTTGTCTGTCAGTGGTTAGCTACCAGAGTCCATTAGATCTTCAAAGAAAAATAAGAGTAGTTTCTCTAGACATAGGAAGAATGATATTGAACGCAAAACAGTCCTATATTATTTGGAATTTAATCCTGTTACTGCTGTGCTGTTTGATTAAATGACTTACCATTAGTAAACTTTTAAAATCAGAGTTCCTAAGACTAAGCTCTCACAGAAAGCCAGAAATATATATGAAGATGAACCATCTAGACTCCTTCCTTAAGCAAAAATAAAGGAGCCAGACCATGATCTAAATCCCATAAAACATTGAACCAAAGATATTTTATCCATTAAACTCTTTCCCTCAGGTACTTGTCCCAGTGATGCAAAAGTGATTAGAATAGTGTGTGGAGAATTGTGTGTGTGTGTGTGTGTGTGTGTGTGTGTGTATCTGTACATTTAGAGATCACTTTAACAGTGTTCAGTTTCTATGAGGGGCAGCCAGGGATATGTAATCAGTTCTGAAGAGTGGCTGCAGGGCTTCCACCCTATGAGGATTAGTCTACCTAGTTAGCTTGACAGTATTTAGAATCACCTAGGAAACAACTGAGGACTGAAAACCTGTTGTAAATATAGGGGGTACCCTACTATTGTCTAGATTGAATTAGAAAGGGGGATGTGAGCAGAACTGTGGTAGCTCTCTCTGCTTTCTGACTTCAGAAATAGGGTCACCTTCACCATGGTGGAGTCTACCCTTTAACTATCAGTCAAAACAGACCCTTCTTCTCACAAGTCTTCTTGTCATGCATTTTGTTACAGAAATGAGAATAATGACTAAGCCATGCCCCTTCTTCCCCTATTTCATCCCTCCCCACCCCTATCTCTTTCTCTCCCATGGTTTCCCCCTCCTTTCTTTTATTCTGTTTTCTCTTCTTCCATCTCTTTTGTTTGGAGACAGAAAAGGTTAAACGAACCAATTTTATATAAAGCTGTTAGAACAGTATCCATCACACAGCAAATGTATAATAGATATTAATTACAATAATGATAATTATTTCTTAAATGTCTATAGTTCTCCGTGCATTTTTAATGGAGTGGCTCCCAGGGTCTTTTGTTTAAACTATCAGTTTCATATATATTTCTAGTGCTTTCTCAGCTTCATAGGGGAACCTTCCAAATTCTGAGCTAAGATAAACAGAGACAAGGGGCACAATGCATGTAAACAGCACAGGCTTCCAAGAGAGTGGGCCTCAAATACTTTCCTCCCACAACCTAGACTCACATCTTCTTTACATTGCTCATCCTATAGATCCTTGAAAGCAAGCTCAATATCATTCTATCATGGAGATAAAGATTTGTTTCCTTTTCCTGTGTGACATCTGCAGTGTAACTGGCTATATTAGTGAAAATTACATAAAGGAACAGATCAAAAAATAAATTTGTTAGGTTATCTTATATGGTACAGTCTTAGTAATCTGGCTATGACTGCCTTCACAAAGGGGACCTGAAGACTTCATATCAGCTTAGTTTATGATGTTTGGAGGGTTTGGGGGAAGCCACTAACTTTCAGTCCACACTATAAGGCTGAAAAAGCTGCATTCTGATATCAATAGCAATAAAAGACTTGATGTATGGGACAGCAATGTATAAACAGAATAGATCCATTTGGCAGTGAGATGCAAAGAGACTACAAAGGCAAGTAGACATAGGTGAAACCGCTCAAAAGTTTACCTTTGCACCTTCTTTTATCAGGCTGCTATTGTATATAGTACCACCTACATTTACCATATATCTTTCCATATCATGGAATCTGACCAAGAAATATATGTCCAAGTTTAAACTCTTCATTGATTATCAATTTGATAAGTTGGCAACTAAGATCAACCATGGCACTGATGACAGTTCCAACATTCTAGTGATACTTGGCTCATTTTGCATGTGTCGGTTCCTTCCTAAGATGGTGTATGAATAGTCAAACACCCACATGCATCTCCTAAAATGTTATGATTTAGGCTAGTGAGATAGCTCAGCAGGTAATGGCACCTACTGCTCAACTTGATTGATGTTCCTGGAACCTTGTTCTCTGATCCACACATGCATGCTGAATATCCACAGAGGAATTCCTTTAACAACTCACTTCATGGCAGCTTCTTGGATGGGTTGTGTGGTTTGCGTAGTTTCCCACAGGTTCAGTGATGATATTTCTTAGATGAATTCCAGCCTTGATCTTACCATTACTAGTGTTTTGATAGGCTGATGGAAAGTCTCTATGCTCTTCACTTTCTTCAGTCTTTTCTATTTTAATGACTCTTTAGGAAAGGGTCTACTATTCTTTGTGAGCTGCTCTGTGTGTGTGTGTGTGTGTATGTGTGTGTGTGTGTGTGTGTGATGGCATATACACATGTACATTCAGGTGTGAACCTAAGTGTCCCTTTTTTTTTTTAAAAAAAATCACTTTCTACTTTATTCCCTTGAAACAGGGTCTCTCGTGGTGCTAGGCTGACAGCCATGGAAGCCCCAGTACTCCTGTCTCTACCACCCACAGCACTGGGGCTACTGGCCCATGCATAGCCATCCATGCCCAGCTTTTTGAGTAGGTGTTGGGTATCTAAACTCAGGTCTTCATGCTTGCTAAGTAAGTGCTCTTAGCGACTGAGCAACCTCCCCAATCCTGGCAGCATTTAAACGTCCTCCAGTACTATATTTAATGAACTGACAAAAACAAGCCTTAGAGGGACCTTCTAGTTCTTAACCATCTAAACTGCTAAATAACCCACCAAAACTGTCTAACTAATCCATTATTACTATTTAGAATTATTTTCTTTTTTTTTCTTTTCTTTTCTTTCTTTCTTTTTTTTTTTTTCAAACCTGAGGAAGACCTTGAGTTATAACACTCTCTAAAAGTATGTATATGAAGACATTTCTATTCCCCAAATGCAAGTACAATAATTTATTTTCAAATAACATTGTGTTAAAATTTGCATAAGTTTGCCAATTAAAGTGCTCAATTTGAAAAAAAACAAAAAAACAAAACAAACAAAAAAAAAAACCCAAAAACGTCCTCCAGTCATCTTTTTCTTACTTATTGTGTAAATAGAGAAACCGTGCCTTGAGTTTTGATGACACAAATACTAGGTAACATTGGCTTGGTCACAAAGGTCTACTTGGACTGTATTGTCAACAATAATTGGATCTCCTTTTAAACTTAATTAGCAATGGTAAGCACATGTATGATGCTGTTTCTAATCAATTACTTTAATTTCCTTTCATTCCTTTGATTCTGAACATTCCTAACTAAACAGCCAATTGCCTCCATCTAACACATTGTTTCTTTGAGTACGCTGGACTGTATGATTACATTAGATGTGAATTATGTCACTGAGTTCAGATTTATTAACTCCTTTACACCTTGTTATTTGACTTTTTGATTCCTTCTAATCTAATTTCCACAAAGGATTTTTAATTTTAGTTTTTCTAGATCAAAAGTTTTTTTTTCCTAATGTCTCCTACTTCCATATCTACACACACTATCTTCAGCATCAGCTACTAATCGATCACCCAATTTAGCCATCCTGGTTTGTTGTAATCCCCAGTATTTTAGTATTCTGTGAAGAGCCATATTTACTGTTTGCCTTGGTTTAAGCTAAGTGACATATATGTAAAAACAGCAAGCAAACACAAAAATATCTCTATTCTACTTTTTCTCACTGTATAAAGTGGATACTTAATTGTTAGTTGCTAAGGAAATAAATATTGTTATTTTAATGTTAGAAGGAATGAACAGCTAAAATCTTCAGTCTGTTGCCCATGGAGGAATGGCATTCCCTTAACCCTCCCTTCCTTCCTTCCTTCCTTCTTTCCTTCCTTCCTTCCTTCCTTCCTTCCTTCCTTCCTTCCTTCCTTCTTTCTTTCATTTTTTTTATGGCCTAAAACTCACAGAGATCTACCTGTTTCTACTTCCTGAGTTCTGGGATTAAAGGCATGCACCACCTGGCTGCATAGGTTCATTTCCAATTGTACCTATTAGATAATCCTAGGACTGATGCTATATAAATTGTATTTTATATAGCAAATATTTTGAATATATTTTTGGAATTGATTACAATTAACATATTTAAAAGTAAATGATATTTAGTTGCCTTGTAGTAGTAAGAATTAGTTTACAACAATCTCTTAGCGAATGCATTTTTAGTATTAATCTGTTTATTCAGACTTGTTTAAGCATAGTTGTGTTCCTTTTTTAGTTTTTCCTTCTTATTTTCACTTGAGCTGGTGTTGAGTGTTTGTTTCCTCCCAGACTGGCAATTCCATCCTGCAGGGAAGCTCTTTGAGACAGAAGAAAAACAACTCAAAATAGCCCAGGAAGTTCCTGAAACTGACAAGATTCACTAGACACCTTACTCCAAGAGTAATCAAAGAAGGCTCTCAGACAAGTCAAGTTGCAAACAAGTCTCTGATATCAGACCATCTACCTTGAAAAATTAGAAAGCAGCTGAGATGCCTGGAAGAGGCTTGGGCCAACTGAATCACTTGGAAAGGACACCCTCCAACCTGTTGAGCCGCCTGTAGGCTGTGTAGTGTGCTCCAGGTTTCCAATTTGGTGATTCAGCTGTCTTTGAGTCATTTGGGTTACTGTCAGTAACCCTTCACCCCATATTTATGTAAGTAGCCTCAGTAAAACTAATGGATTCACCAAGTTGGATGTTGGTGACATTCATAATTATGTATGTTATGGACTCCCAATCTGAGGTGAATAGGCATGTATTTTCTTGCCTGGGAAAAGTCTTGTGACACAACAGCTGGCCTTCTGATAGCTTGACTATGGTACATGTGATGTTATGTGTTGTATGCTACACAATACATTGACTATCTTGCGTTAGTCACTCTTGGAAATGTTCAGTACATATCTTACAAAGATGGAGACAGTCACCCTAAGAAGAGGCATACTCAGTAAAAATTTTTAGTCAATTGAAATGAAAAGTCATTGGTACCACCCAGTAACCATTGGGTATTTTAAATTTCTTTGAAAGGTGCTTTTTCTTTTTCCTATTTTAATTAATTTTGCTTTATGCTCATGAGACCAAATGGCTTTGATAGAAAGTGACACAGAGAATCTTTATACCCTGGTTTCCTGGGAAACCAGGCCAAGGAGAGTTGTCTTTGAGAATCTTGGTTCCCCTAATGAGGGCTGGTGATAAGAATGTGAATATCACTATGCAACCCATAAATCTCAAGAAATCGTTATTTTTGTCAAACTTTTAATGCACTTTTGCAGATTCTCAATTAGAATGCAATCAGCGATTCCCCCACATTTAATTACTCCTGAGTCCTTTCACAGGTGTGTCTGTGTGTGTGCATGTATGTTTGTTTGCCTGTGCAGGTGTATGGGATTATTTTCCCTTCCTAGGTTATAAAAGTACACGTACGGAAAATGATATGTTGGGTATGACAGCTTCCAGGTAGAAAAACATTTCTTGAGATATGAGCACTCAAGATTTTCAAGTTACAAAAAAGCTTTAAAATACCTGGAAATCCCAGCTGATTGTGTCTATTCATCAGTGATGACAGTCAGCTTTTTGATGCTCATTCCGAATGCTCATGCACATTGAAGTCCCCAATTCTCTCTTTTCAAGCCTTTTGCTGAGTTCATTTATTTATCTTATTTATTTACTTTCCACAAGTGATTTGACAAGCATTTCTTAGTTATTCAACATGGTTTATGATTCAGTAAGAAAACTTTTGGGAGTAGAGTTTTTAATTGCAAACACACAGCAAGTTACAGTTTTCTTTATACATTTGAAAGAGGCATTGCCAATGCTGATAGTTTTCTGTACGTTACAAATTTCATTTTAACACAATACACATTACTTAAAGAGGACACACATTTGCCATGTTTGTATCAATGTCAGATAATATTTGTTGAAGGTCACAAGCAGAAGGTGAATGTGACCCAGATGTACTCAGCTCAGGATTTTGTTATTATACAATCAGAGAATATAAGTCACAAATATAATAAATGGTTATATTTACAGACTCAAGGTCATCTTTTAACATAGAATGCATTTGTGGATGACTAAGTTACAGTATAATTAACCACTGTAGTTACAAACTCTTTTCAGATTAACAATGATCGAATTTATGACTGACTATTTCTGTACACTGAGAAAGCAGAATTTTAACTGTTTAAATATGGTTTGAACAGTACTTAATGTGGATTAAGATGGCATTCTCGCCGGGCGGTGGTGGCGCACGCCTTTAATCCCAGCACTTGGGAGGCAGAGGCAGGCGGATTTCTGAGTTCGAGGCCAGCCTGGTCTACAGGTCTATAAAGTGAGTTCCAGGACAGCCAGAGCTACACAGAGAAACCCTGTCTCGAAAAAAAACAAAAAAAAAAACAAAAAAAAAAAACAAGATGGCATTCTCAGGCACACTGGGCAAACTATACAACATGCCAAGGAGACCAATGAAGAGAGAAGTATGAATTCTCCCAGGCCATTCGACTCTAACCTACCATCATGTAAAAAAATTCTGACTAAATTTTAATGCAGTGGGACCCAGCTGGAAAACACTAATGGATGACATAAAATATTAGATGCAGAAGTTTTGATACATGAAGAAAATGACAGCTGCCTACTTCCGTGCTTCCAATTGTTTCTTTCCAAACAATAGAAGGAAAAACAACACACAAAAGTATGCCTTTCTCATAACTTAAATATCATCCAAACTTTAATAAAATTTTAAGTAAAAAAAAAAAAAAACAAGAGCAATAAGATTTCTACGGATAGTTCCCTTGCCAGGATCCATGGCAAGAGAAGACAACCTAGCTAGAAAATATTATCATCAGTCAGAAATTAAAATTTAAAGATGGAAATGGATAAAATAAGGAATACACTTTAGAAGTCAACTAAACTTTAGGAGGACAAAGAAAACTGCAAAATTAGTTCAGATAAGAAAGTTCCCAGAAGGAAACCAGCTCTGTAAGTAAGGACACTGACCACCAAACTTGACCACTTTAGTTAAGTCCCTGGTGCCCACATCAAGGAAGGAGAGAATGGATTCTGCAGTTGACTTCCTTGTACATAATAGCTCTGCTGTATCTGCATTTATGCACATATCTACACATATACATATGCATACATATTAATAGCAAATATATTAATACTAATAAGAATATTATATTAATACAGTATTAATATATAATATTAAGAGGAAAGAATATATCATGGCTTACTCATAAATTGGAGGGCTATTGAGGAATCACTAATAATATACACTACATATATGCAGGAGAACATCATGTACTCTAGACAGAATACTCTTTCCATATTTAAATCTTGAAACTCTGTCCTTCCTAGAAACCAGGAGGTGAGACTACCTAGGAAGTGGCTAAGTTGTAAGGATAGAGCCAAATAGGATTTGTACTCTTAGAAAACAGGCTCATTTCTAGTTCTTTCTCTTGCAGTATATTCTCTCACTCTGAACGCAGGCACCCCTATCATTATCTGGACTTCCTAGCCTGTAGGGCTTTGAGAGATGATAAATTTCTGTTGTTTATAAGCATCCTGTCTCATGATATTCTCTTGTAGCAGGACAAAGTTACTATGACAAGTATCCTTGAGTGTGCTCATGCAACAACCCAACAAAATTCCAACTCCATGCCACCTCAACCTAAAAACCAAGAAAACAAACTATGGGATACTTTTATAGGGAGAATAAAACATATTTACTTATCATAAAATGTGACATTCTTCTTAATGAGAAAGGAATATAGACAACTCTACTATGTACAGAAAGGATGGAAGGATAGTCACTCCAAGTCGAGTCAACATCAAACTATCTTGCAATTACGTGAAATAAGACATGGGTTGCTGTTGAGGTACTCTGTGTGAAACTGTGTCTCTGTCCTTCCTCACCTACCTACACCATTCCCTGATTAGCTTAATACAAATCTGATGGCTAATTGGCTGGGTATGAAGTGGAAGGGGAGACTTCCTGGGAGCAAGAAAGGAACTCTGAGAGGAAGGAGGAAGACTCTTTGCCAGGAGACGTGGGAGGAGATGGATGTGATCACAGGCCTGGTAGGTTTAGCTAGCCACAGGGCTGAGTAGGGCTAGTAAACTAGTCAGATTAACTTAGATGACCTAGTTTAGAGTCTGCCCAGCTAAGACCTAAAGCTTTGAAATATTAAAAGGTTCTTACGTGGTTATTTGAGAAAAGGTGAGTTAAGGAATAATTGCCACTGTATCAATTTCCAGCAATAGTTAATATATTACAGAACATAATAGACATTTAATTTACAGATATAATATGAATAAGAAAGGAATAAAACTCTACTATAGTAGAATAGTATTGAATCTAGGATAGATTCTCAGAAAACCCTGATGTATCAATAGCACAAATAATTTAAACAACACAATAATTTAGTAACCTAAAATATTAAGTTTACATACAGAAAAAAATGCTCTTTTATTTATTTTTTTTACCATGTACATTGTACCCACAAAAGCAAAGGAGAAAAACCCTCATCGGAGACACAAAAGTAGATTTACATAAACTGAATAATATTCACAGTTTTCAGCTAAAACAAGTCTGAAGTCCAAAAATATCAGTTTTATGAGTGCTATTTTAGAAACTTGGCATGCATCCAGACAAAGTACCATGAAGAGGTATTTATACGCTCAAATTAATTCATGTGACAAAATAAAAATGCAAAAATCTATCAGCTACTTTTCTCCTTGTGGATTCAAATACCCAACAAAGTCAAAAAAGGAAAGGTTGATTTTGACTCACAAATTAATGGTATAGTCCATTACAGCCAGAAATGCTGTGGTGGTAAAAATGGCTCTCATCTCACACAAGGATGAAGTAGGTGGTGGCATTGAATCTGAAATCGGAAGGCAGAGAGAGATGAGTTCTGGTTCTCAGCTCATTCTCCCATTTTGTATTCAGTCTCAGACTCCAGTCCATGGGTTAGTGTTTACATTTATGCTTTATCTCTCCTCCTCAGTTAATGGTTTTTGCAGATACCTAAGGTGTCTTTCCATGACCATTATAAATGTATTCAAGTTGACGATGGAGATTAACTGTTACATTTAGTAAGTGAAAGACCGCTATGAAAGTGGTTCCATCAGGTGTCCCAGACCTACTAGATAGTAAAACAAACTCTATTCAGAAATGACAGTGGGAACAAGATGGTGGTAATACACAACCCAGAAGATCAGATTACACAAAGTACAATCCACAAACCACAAAAACTCAAGAAGAAGGAAGATCAAAGTGTGTATACTTCATTCCTTCTTAAAAGGGGGAACAAAATACCCATGGAAGGAGTTACAGAGACAAACTATGGAGCAGAGATTGAAAGGACAATCCAGGGACTGCTCCCCCTGGGAATCTTTCCCATATTCAGTCATCAAATCCAGACACTATTGTGGATGCTGGCAAGTGCTGGCTGACAGGAGCCTGATATAGTTGTCTCCTGAAAGGCTCTGACAGTGCCCGACTAATACAGAAGTAGAGACTCACAGCCATCCATTGAACTGAGCACATGGTCCCCAGTGAAGGAGCTAGAGAAAAGACCCAAGGAACTGAAGGGTTTACAACCCCATAGGATGAACAACAATATGAACTAACTTGTACTCTCAGAGCTCCCAGGGACTAAATCACCAACCAAAGAGTACACATGGTGGGACTCATGGCTCCAGTTGCATATGTATAGCAGAGGATGTCCTAGTCAGTCATCAATGGGAGGAGAGTCCCTTGGTCCTGTGAAGGTTCTATGCCCCAGTGTAGGGGAATGCCAGGACCAAGAAGTGGGAGAGGGTGGGTTAGTGAGTAGGGGGAAGGGGAAGGGAACAGGTTTTTTTTTTTCTTTTTTCCTTTCTTTTTCTTTCTTTTTTTTCCCAGAGGGAAACCAGGAGAGGAGATAACATTTGACATGTAAATAAAGAAAATATCTAATAAAAATAATAAAATGCTTTCAAACTCTTAAAATATGTTTAAGCAAGCATGCAAATGTAAAAGGTCAAAGTGGAATTTTCATGTGCTAGGGTAATGAGCTAACAAATAAGCAGGATGGGAAAGTAAGGAGCCAAAGTGAAATGATATGGCAGGTTCTTCACATCATCCCATATACCGGTAGAAATTCTAAATGTCTCAGAGATAGGTCTAAGTGTGAACTCTGTCACTCTGCAAACAGTAGAGACAAACATGAGTTAATTGTTTCTTAGTCTTTCTACGTTTAAAATTCGCATGCAATATCAAAAAAGACTAATAAGTTAAATAATATAAATTATATTTTCATGGGAAAAACACCACAGAAAAAATAATGAAATGAGTGAAGATATTTGTAACATTATCATTGTCTTTAAAATTAAGAGGAGAGGAAAGGGAGGAAGTAGTAAGCGTTTCATAAGATATCTATCTATCTATCTATCTATCTATCTATCTATCTATCTACCTATCTATCTATTTATCTATATGTTCATGTATCCTTTAAGCATATGTAAAAATGTTTGAACAAAACGTTTGGACAAATGAGCAGAAACTTTGGACAAATTCTTGTCATACTGATAGATATGAGAAAGTATAATGAGGCACAAGAGTCGGCACAGTGGTTAAAGGTACAGATTGCTTTTGCAGAGAATCCAAGTTTAGTTCCTGGCAACTACATGATAGCTCACAACTATCTTGATCTCCAGTTCCAGGGGAATGGGAGCCCTCTTCCAGTTGTTCACAAGCGTGAGGCACACACCTGGTGGACACTCCTACATTCAGATAAACCACAAGTATGCATAAAAATAATAAGCAAAGCAACACACCAACCAACAAATAAATATATCATTGAGGAAATAGAAAAGCAAAACCTTTCATAAATCATGGATGAGCTTAAAATCCAGTAGGACCTTTGTATAAGCATGTGGCTAATACATAAACAAAGTATGAATTTGGTTTTTGACCCAGCAATCTCACCACTAGGAATTTTGTTGGCTGTAAAAGTGCATTATGGAAATACAGCAGTAAGAATGTAAGAAAGATTGCAACAATATGAATTTAAAGATAATATGGAAATGAAAATTTTAGAAATTAAATGTTTATTATCATGTGTTAATAGATTGAAATGGTGGCTTTCACTATGGGATGTAAATATACATATATTATATGCCTTAGCCACACTCATCAATCCATACTGTCTCTTGTTCCTCCTCCATCTTTCTTCTCTTCCTCCTCCCAAATAGGCCCCCATATACTTTCATACTTTTCTTTCATTTTGGATTCCACATGTAAGAGAAAACCTATTTTGCTTAGTCTAGTGATTTTTAGCTCAAGCTGAAAGAACATGATTTCCTTCTTTATGACAGAAAAAAAATGCTTTGTGCATATAGTCTACATTTTCTTTATCTATTCATCCAATTATGGACACTAGACTGATTCTGTAGCTTTGAATAGTGTCACAACAATTGAGGGTCTGCAAATAGCTATAGTGTATGTAATAGCAATGTTAGGATTTACTAACTGTGAATGTGAAGGTCATTTTAGTGAACGCTGACTGTGATAACGTTGGGAATTATTTATAATGGAAAAATTTTCAATATGACCTGAATGACTACAGACTGAATATTGTATAAATCAATACTGCATACTTACATGAGGAAGTCTATGTGCCTGTGGATAAGAATTTGATGGAGGTGAATTAATTATGGAGTCATTTCCAAATTAAATAGAAAAATGGCCCTGAGGATTTTAGATTTGAATTAAGCCAGGCTGCTAGAGTCTTTGTATTTTCAAGCATGCAGATTGACGGCTTGTCATGGAACATCTCAGATTCTATAAACATTGTATGACCCAGTTGATCTGGGAAATTTCTGTCTATGCAACTATGTGTCTATCATCTATTTATTTGCCTGAAACATACATACATATATGTATATATCACATATATTCATATATATTAAGTTATTTATATATAATACATGCATATTTATTAAGTTATTCATAGATAGACTGGCATATATATATATATATAAAGTTATTCATAGATTAAACTGCTATGTGCTCACATCTGAAATCTTGACACCAAATAAAACTTTTATCTCTTTAACTTGGGATAGCTCAAGTACCTGTTACATTGTATCTCTCTCTCTCTCTGTCTCTCTCTCTCTCTCTATATATATATATATATATGGTTATTCATAGATAGATAGACTAGCATACATACACACATATGTATGTGTGTGTATATGTTTAATCTGTTGCATAAGCCTAAGGTGGCACACAGTATATATATATATATATATATATATATATATATATATATATATACACATAGAGTCTGTACATAATCTCTCTCACCTTGCAATAGCAAGAAAGTAGACAGTAAAGATGAGGAAGAGGCTGGGGCTGTAACATCCCCCTCAACCACAGTGACCTAACTTCCTCCAATAGGTTCCTCCCCTTAAAGACTATTCTGTAACCCCACTTACATTGAGGGTAATAGAATAAAGCATGTGGGCCTTTTGGGGGCACATAAGATCTACATTGAATAGATAAACAACGTGTGTGTGTGTGTGTGTGTGTGTGTAAGTATCATGCAAATTAATACTCATTACCTCACTGTAATACTTGATTTTTATCATCAACTTGATTGGAATAAAATAAAAGACACATGTCCCCTGGAATCATGAAGGCATTTCCAGGAAGGTTCAGCTGAAGGAGAAAAGCCATCTCTCTAGAGTGCGCAGCAACTCTGGTGGCAGCTGAGATATAAAGAGGACACCATTGAAATGCCATGGCTACTTTTCTTCAGGCTGCTGAATGCATCTCTGTTGTTGCTGTTGTGGACTAAAGATGGGCAGCTCTCCAGTACCACCACCCCCCCCCCCAAGGCTTTTAGCATCAGATTGGGAATGCTGGGATACTTGTTCTTATAGACTGGGCACCTACTGGGCACTTACTGGAAACTGAGCTCTCTAGGGTGCAACCCAACTTTGTTCGATTATATAACTCATTTTGTGTAAACGGAATGTGTTTTCATAAGGTATTCATTCTGTCCATTCTGTTCCCAGAGAGAACCCTACTATGTGCATGCAACCAAAGAGAACACCATGACAATACTGAAAGTCACAGTTGGGTTCTTAAACCCATATTTAATCATTCTCTCTAATCTCAGAAGAGGAGACACGTTTTTCTTGTTGATTTCAAAAGGATAAGAAACAATTGTTTTAGAACTCCTGAAATAACATTATATGTATGAAATATAAACAATAATTATGTTCTTTTCTTCAGTGTCCCAAACATCTCACTGACGAAGTCATTTACATTGTAGGTACTTAAATGTTTTATGTAGATTACATTTAAGGGATCAGCTTTTTATGCCTTTGGGAGTTTCTATACCATAGCAAAGACCCTCTTGATATTACTTTCTAGATATATTTTCTCATGGTAAGTAGGTAGATGCTTGAATTTGAACCAAGAAGTTATTGAAGTCCTTTGACAACAATATATCCCAAAAATCCAGAAGAAGAAATCATACTGAGTTTGGGACATTATCAACAACCAACTCAAAGAGAAGAGATAGGACTTATTTTATGAATGGTGGTTGAGATATTCCTTCCAGATTCAGTCTATATTTGGTTTTTAAAAATTATAAATATGTAAGTATTATAAAAGAGCTACTGCCCTAGGGAACTCAAGTGCAGATGCCATAGGAGGATGCTGAATATACTGTAATAGCATTCTCTACCTTATGTATTACTGAACCCTGGACAAGACTGGAGGCCAGCAAGCACACTCGAGCTACTATCCCCACATGTCACCTCTTCCTGGAGCACTGGACTTGAATGTGTGTGCATGCATGATCACATCTGCTTTTATATGGGTCCTGGAGATTTGAACTCAGGTCCTCATGCATACACAGCCAGCATCCTTACCCACTGAGCCATCATCCCAGGTGTCTCTTACGATTGTAAAAAAAAATGTCGAAGACTCTAAATGCCCGGCTGAACACTCTCTATACTTGCGTAGCCCTTGGCCCTTTGTTGGCCATCTCCACAGGCTATGTCATTTGCTTTGAAGCGTAACAAAGTGACCTCAGCTCAGGATCTTGCTGCACAGGGAGGCACTATCGATTTCTTGGAGGAGAGAGGCAGAGACTTGAGATGTTGCCTTTAAACTTAGCTGGCAGATCACAGCAGCTCGTGATATGTAATTTACTCTAATGAAATCATCCCATTCTCCGGTCCTCTTGCAGAGAAAGAAGGTGAAAAAGGGTCATGGGAGGGAGAAGACTCTCGAGCAGCCAGGTGTAAAAGGACTGTTCCCATATCCAGTCTCATTCGGAATGATGCTGGCTACGTTCTCCTACTCTGTGTTAACTAATTGGTCTTCTCACACAATAAAATAGGGAAAAATATGTGTGTAATTGTGTGTTCATCAGTGTGCTCATTATGATTTAATTGCTCAAGCAATAAAATTTATTTTTGTTTTAATTCTGTTTCATCATATAGATTCTTGTAATTTTACAGTTAATATGCTCAACAGAGAAGATTTCTTTGTGTTTAACAATGTTTTTAGTTTTGGTTTTTTTTTTTTTTTTTGGTTCTTCTAGGTCTTATCCTTCAAGTCTCAGAGCACTTGGAGAGACTTTGAAATCTATTTAACTCAGCTGCGACTTACATTCCACACTTCCACTGCTCCTTTATTTTCATACCGCACATTGCTTTTTAGGAAGAAGACACAAAGCTGACGATGATATTTTCTACCAACCCAGTACCTTTTCAGGAATCTCTATGGTGCCAAGGATGCTCTTAGCTCATTATCTGGTGCCTGTATCATCTCTGAGTGGTCAGTTTCTCTCTTTCTTCGGGGATATAATGAATGGGACGAATTATGATAAGGAGCAAGAAGCCTTTCAGCTTAACATTGTGATTCCATGTTATATTCTGTCTCATCAGAAATTGATGCTATAATGGAATCTATGAGGCACACAAGCATTGCTGAATCATTAGGGCAGTTTGAATAGAGTTCACTCTACTTCTCTTCCTGAAAGCTACTGTTCACAAGTGCTAAAAAAAAAATATAGTACAGACCTTCTAAAGAACGCTGGATAGATACTCGTAATTGCAGCTTATATTTTCAGCACATTCTTTGTATTCATTCAGCAACCATGGCATGCATAATGTTGAATTTCTCTGTCCCTGCAAAAGGGTAATTCCTGGGTGTTCTTAAGTGATATAAGTGAAGGCATTTTTGCACATGCCATCTGATGAACTGAGTCTCGAATTTTTGTGAGGTAAGTAGAATAACACTGAGGCAGAGGGCAGGTGATTTTTATTTTTATTTTTGGAAAGATCTGATGGCTAAAATTGCTATAGTTGGTATTTAAATCTCTTCAGTCCAAGAGAAATGGCCTTTGCCCTGTCAGCTCTTTCTCTCATGTGTGTCCAAGAAGCAAATTAGACTTTATAAGGCAGAGCCCTGTAAAGCAGGAGAGAGATCATTAATTGAAAAATTCCTATGTGAATATAACCTTACAAAGCTGCACATTACAATTCACATTTTTTACTTGATTAATTATTTTGTTTATTTATATCCCAAATGCTGCCTGCCTCCCTGTGTACCCTGGCAGACTTCTTCACTCTGTCCTCCCTCCTCTTCAGCACTGAGAGGACCAATTGGGGACCTTGGACTAGCCCGTGTATCTTCTTTGGTTTTAATCAGAACAGTAGATTCACTTCTCTTTGGGCTAAAAGCCACAGGAATCATGGACAGTACCTTAATGAGTTACTACATTCAATCCTCTCTAGAAACCTACAAAGCAGCTTTGAGTAGCTCTTATTGTACATCTGAAAAACAACCAGGCTTTGAGGGTTATCATTTAATTTACTGCTTTTCTCCTTTGGAGACTGTTATGTGTGCTAGAAAAATGGGGAAAAAAAGCCAGAGTCTTGGGGATTTCTGGGTTGAGATTTTATTGTTTCTCTGAAGGTCCACAACTGTTTGTCTCAGAGTGGAGAGGAAATTGGAACAGTTGGAGAGCTGCGCTGACTATAACTTTACATTTGGTTGAAAAAAAAAAAAGGATACTATTTTTGTTGCAAATTGCATGGGTCCTCTGGAGAGACTGGAGTGAAAGCAGAGGCAAGAGACTCTTCACGTAATTGTGAATGGGGCAGACTAGGCAGGGCTGTTTACTCTTAGGCGTTGGGTCGAAGTGTTTGTCTCCCTTTTCAACAGACTGGAGACGTTCATTCCCCTTCCTCCTTATATGTAACCTATCTACCCTAGTCTCTTGCTCCCTTTTAGCTGGCTGATGTGTATGTGCATATGTACTGGATATGCATGCATTAACATATTGTGTGTATCTGCATAGATTTTTTTTTTGCTGACTATAAATATATGCATTTCCTTATTTTAAAATTTTTGCATTCAAACATAACTCCTACACAATCCCTGATCTGGAACTGGAACCATTAGGGACCGTCTATAATGAAATAACCCGTGGTTTTTTCAACAGAGAACTCCCTGATTATTCTCATCGTCATAAAATATAGGTAGCAAACTTCACTTTCTTTCTTTTTTTTATAATAACATATTTAATACACCTAGCTTTCAACAGCAATTTCCAAAGTAAACATATCATAGACCTTATAACTTATTAAAGATTTTATAGTGTTTACAAATTTGATTCTCAAAATACACCTTATTTGTTCTAAATGAATAACACCTGAAAGACAGAATAATAAATACAGTAGTGTGGTCACCACTACTACCATCAGGCTTGTGTATACATAGTCCCTATGGAGGACTCGTGAGATGTTCACTTTCCACTTGAGAACGCAGAGCACATTACACTCCGGTATAGAAGATTTCAGTCTGACAGCATTGCTTTAAAGAAAAGAAATTGGCCGGGGCAGTGGTGGCGCACGCCTTTCATCCCAGCACTTGGGAGGGAGGGGCAGGTGGATTTCTGAGTTCAAGGCCAGCCTGGTCTACAGAGTGAGTTCCAGGACAGCCAGGGCTACACAGAGAAATCCTGTCTCGAAAAACCGAAAAAAAAAAAAAAATGTCTACTTGACATTGTAGGAAAGCAGGAACACGTGCAGGCACAGACACATGGATACATTTCCTCTCACACACTCAAAACAGAAGCACACACACACCACAGTAGTCAGAAGGGTCTACCGTGGTGTGCCAGACCATTAGCAATTTCAGAAATGCAAAGCGAGCGGAGAGTCAGCCAGTAGACGTAACCCGTAAGTACACGGCAGGTGTTGTTAATGGGATGGGCAGAGTGTGCTCTCTGTACACTCTCCAAGGACGGACCTTGGAATAGACGTCAGCACACAGGGAGTCACGTTCCAGCGTCCTCAGACTGCACTGGGGAAGGCCACACACTCAGGCCTCTAGAGCTGGTCAGTCACATGGCCTGCTTTCTAGAATCCAATAGGTTACAACCTACCACCTTGATCTGCCTGTGTTCCTTAGTCATCCATGTACTGAAGCAATGAGCTTCAGGGCAAATGACAGCTAATTGCACTTTGGCTTCTGTGGCAGAGAGAGGGCTACACAATATTCCCAAGCATATTCATCTAGTCAAATACCGTAACTTTAGTCATTTATTCTTTTCCAAATGCAGACTCAAAGCAGGGTGATGCTGATAAAGCATCTCTGTCCATCGCACATCCTTCTGAAGAAGTCTGGAAAGTATTCATTGAGTCCCTACAGTAACGCAGGCTTAAAACCATTCTCTGGAAGTTCAGTGGTGCCATATAATAAGATTCAAACTCTGAGACGATAGCAACAGAGACAACACGCATGTGAGTGCTGTGACAAACCCAGCTGATTAGAAACAGGAAAAAGTACACCAGCCCGTGAGAGGGAACAGCCAGCTGCACATTTGCTTTCTGCTTGCTTTGTTTTTAGCTTTCTTTTCTCTCTTTCACTAAATTTCTAAACTCTTCAAAGCATTCTTATTCTCTGTGTCAGTAACACCAAGTTTGGCACACTGACGTTGTGATACAAAATGTTCACGTGCGACGTTCAAAAGATTTAGAAATTTCATGTACACATACACATATCTTTCATGTAGTGCGCAGATAACTTACATTTGGTGAAATCAAATGCCAAAAGGTTGGTAACTGATTTACAGAAGCAATCACAGACTGCAAAAAAAATGTGTATCATACACACACACACACACACACACACACACACACACACACACCATACAAGCAAGGGAAAACTGCATCCCTGCAATTTTCCAGGCCAAGGTTCCGTTGTTGAATCTCTCGTGCCCACGGTGCTTTCCCAGAGTTTCCACAGAACAGCTAAGATGCCTGCCCTCTTCATTCTTGATGAGATTTTTCAACAATAACGTCACAATGCCAGTTGACGACCGATGTTTCCCAATCGTTATGCTCCAGCCAAAAATACACATGGCAACGAAGAATGGACGTAGAGAAAATCTGCAGAGGTGTATTGATAAACACCACTGCAGACTACCAGTTGGGTGACCACGGTTGCTAAGAAAGCAATTCCATCGCCAAGGCCAAAAACCACTTCTAGATCTGTCAAAAGTCCACCGCGGTCCTGGCTGACAGTGCCGCCAGTGTGAGGGAAAACTGGAAGTTGTTGTCGAAGTCTACTTTAGCACTGGCGTGATTTATACCCACGAACACACGCCATGCAGCGCGTGACACTGGACCACTCTCTCTTAAGTTTATGGGGTTCTCCTAGATGCCTGTCTGTGAAGGGGTACAATAGCCCAGTCACAGCTGGGGCTGGGCCGCAGCATGGTGGTACCCATCGGGCAGACGAAACGATGCTCCTGATCACATCGGGTGGAAAATGTGTCACTTTCTCTGAACCCGAAGCAAGTTCAACAGTAATGCAAGGAACACTTCAGTGAAGAAGGGGACCACCCCGCGGATCACCACGTCCACACTCTGGCTGGTGGCAGAGGAGATGTATGGGCCACACTTTTCAGGCCGAGCTGACTCTGTCTCTCCGTCCCCCGTGGTTTCGTAAGTTCAGTAGGCCTAAGCCGTAAAACAGAATGTGTCTCCCCAGTAGAAAAGGTGAACTGTGATTTGAAGCAGACCAATGTCTCAGTGGTACCACATCTTCCTACCGGGAGATCCCCAGTTCACCTCCACCTCTGCCATCTTCAGGGACCGCCCCTTCCCCCAAACTTACTTTCTTTCTTTTTGCTTGTTTGTTTGTTTGTTTCGTTTTTTGAGACAGGGTTTTCTCTGTGTAGCTCTGGCTGTCCTGGAACTTACTCTGTAGATCAGGCTGGCCTCGAACTCAGAAATCTGCCTGCCTCTGCCTCCCAAGTGCTGGGATTAAGGGCGTATGCCATAGCCGCCCGGCTCAAACTTTACTTTCTATTATTGCAAAGCGAGCAGTTTACATTAGAGGTCTACCTAGCACAAGTATGCTCTAGTACCACAGAAAAGAACCGTCAACCCAGGCAGGATCCGCAGGTGAAGAAGATGGGCCGAGTATCTCCTGTGTGGTCCAGGACCACTTGCTTTTTGTAGGCAGAGGGCTTGCTGATTGTTGAGTGTGCAGAAGAAAGGCTGGGTGCACTTTGTTACTTTGTGCACTTTGCTTAGTACCCTGAATCTGGGGCTCAGAATCTGCAATAAGGTGCTAGCCATGTGTGAGTTGATATTTGACAAGGTTTTTAACAAAGACCTTACCTCAGCTTAATGTCATTTGCGTCCCAAAAACTGACAAATAGGGAGGTTTCTAATGCCCTCCAGTTCTTGGCAAAAAAAAAAAAAAAAAAAAAAAAAAAAAAAAAAAAAAAACCTAAATCTTTTGGTGAAATAATTTTGTAATATTACTTGGTAATATTACTTTTGGCATATTTTCCCATTTTTGTGTATTGGCTATAAAAACTGCAACAGTGTTCAGCAGAAGATAAAAATAAAATAAAGAGAACAGTGTGAATAAATAGCTAAAAATGAAAAAAAAAGACAACAGAAGAAGGGGCTTCATATAAGAGCATTATCAGATAAAATTATATATCCTAGGATAAGATTTTTAAATTATCAAAAAAGACAAAGATAAATCACATAATTGAAAAATGTCATAAACTCTTATAGACTTCAAAAGCAGAGAGGATACAGTTAGTGAGAGAATTAGTGAAGGGAACTGAGAGCAAGAAAAATATGTTATGCCTCAGAAGTGGCAAGGCAGCAGGTGCAGGATCCTTTCTACCTCCCTCTTCACCTAGGAGGAGGTACTGCAAATCCACAGCCCTCTCTGCCCCTTCCCTGCAAGCAGAGAGCTAGCCTTTAGGAAGTGCTCCAACCCAGAGACTCAGGAAGAGGTACTGCAGATCTACAGCACTCTCTGCCCCTTCCCTGCAAGTGGAGAGCCTGTCTCTAGGGTTTGTTCTGACCCCAGGACTCAGGAGAGATGACTGATCCACAGCCCACTGCACACAGGTCTTACCTGAGGAGAGCTGATCTCCCAGAAGTACTGACACAGGCTTACAGGCCCACAAGAGGAGCAAGCTCCAGCCAGAGACAGCAAGAACATCTAACACCAGAGATCAACAGATGGCAAAAGGCAAACACAAGAAATCAAGACTACTTGGCATCATCAGAACCTAGTACTCCCACCACAGCAAGTCCTGGATATCCCAGAACACCAGAAAAGCAAGATTTGGATCTAAAATCATATCTCATGATGGTGATAGAGGAATTTAGAAGAGCATGAATAACTCCCTTAAAGAAATACAGGATAACATAGGTAAACAGGTTCAAGCCCTTAAAGAGGAAACACAAATATCCCTTAAAGAATTACAGGAAAGCACAACCAAACAGGTGAAGGAACTGAACAAAGCCATCCAGGACCTAAAAATAGAAGTAGAAACAGTTAAGAAATCACAAAGAGAGACAACATTGGAGATAGAAATCCTAGGAAAGAAGTCAGGAACCATAGATGCAAAAGCATCACCAACAGAATACAAGGGATAGAAGAGAGAATCTCAGGTGCAGAAGATACCATAGAAAACATTGACACAACAGTGAAAGAAAACACAAAATGCAAAAAGTTCCTAACCGGAAACATCCAGGAAACCCAGGACACAATGAGAAGACCAAACCTAAGGATAATAGGTATAGAAGAGAGTGAAGACCTCCAACTTAAAGGGCCAGTAAATATCTTTAACAAAATTTATAGAATAAAACTTCCCTAAGAAGCCCATAGAACTCCAAATAGACTGGACCAGAAAAGAAATTCCTCCCGCCACATAATAGTCAAAACACCAAATGCACAAAAACAAAGAAAGAATATTAAAAGCAATGAGGGAAAAACATCAAGTAACATAAAAAGGCAGGCCTATCAGAATTACACCAGACTTCTCACTAGCGACTATAAAAGCAAGAAGATGCTGGGTTGATGTCATACAGACCTTAAGAGAATACAAACGCCAGCCCAGGCTATACCCAGCAAAACTCTCAATTACCATAGATGGAGAAACTAAAGTATTCCATGAAAAAACCAAATTTACACAATATATTTTCACAAATCCAGCCCTTCAAAGGGTAATAAAAGGAAAACTTCAACACAAGGAGGGAAACTACATCCTAGAAAAAGCAAAAAAGTAATTTTCCAACAAAATTAAAAGAAGATAGCCACATGAACAAATTTCCAACACTAACAACAAAAATAACAGGAAGCAACAATTACCTTTCCTTAATCTCTATTAATATCAGTGGACTCACATAGACTATCAGACTGGGTAGTAAACAGGACCCAACATTTTATTGCATACAGGAAACCCAACTGAGTGACAAAGACAGACACCACCTCAGGATAAAAGGATGGAAAACAATTCTCCAAGCCAATGGTCCCAAGAAAAAAGCTGGAGTAGCCATTCTAATATAGAATAAAATCAACTTTCACCCTAAAGTGATCAAAAAAGATAAGGAGCGACACTTCATATTCATCAAAGGTATGATCTACCAAGAGGAACATTCAATTCTGAACCTCTATGCTCCAAATGCAAGGGCATCTACATTTATACAAGAAACTTTACTAAAGCTCAAAGCACACATTGCACCACACACGATATTAGCAGGAGATTTCCACACCCAACTCTCTGCAATGGACACGTCATGGTAACAGAAACTAAACAAAGACACAGTGAGACTAACAGAAGTTATGAAATAGATGGATTTAACAGATATCTATAGAACTTTTTATCCTAAAAAAAAAAAAAAAAAAGGATATACCTTCTCAGTATCTTCTCCAAGATTGACCATATAATTGGTCACAGATCAGGCCTCAACAGATACAAAAAGATTGAAATAATTCCTTGCATCCTATCAGATCACCATGGACTAAGGCTGCTCCTCTATAACAACATAAACAATAGAAAACTCACCTACACGTGGAAGCTCAACAACACTCTACTCAATGATAACTTGGTCACCGAAGAAATAAAGAAAGAAATTAAAGACTTTCTAGAGTTTAATGAAAATGAAGCCACAACATACCCAAATCTATGGGACACAATGAAAGCAGTCCTAAGAGGAAAACTCAAAGCTTTAAGTGCCTACAAAAAAAACAAAAAAAAACAAAAAAAAAAAAAAACTGGAGATAGCATATACCAGCAATTTGACAGCACATCTGAAAGCTCTAGAACAAAAAGAAGCAAATTCACCCAAGAGGAGTTGAAGGCAGGAAATAATCAAACTCAGAGCTGAAATCAATCAAATAGAAACAAAAAGAACTATACAAAGAATCAACCAAACCAGGAGCTGGTTCTTTGATAAAATTAATGAAATAGATAAACCCTTAGCCTGACTAACTAGAGGGCACAGAGACTTTATCCTAATTAACAAGATCAGAAATGAGAAAGGGAGATATAACAACAGACACTGAGGAAATCCAAAAAAATCATGAGAGCTTACTACAAAAGCCTATACTCAACAAATTGAAAAACCTGGATGAAATGGATCATTTTCTAGACAGATATCAGATACCAAAGTTAAATCAAGATCAGATCAATGATCTAAACAGTCCCATATCTGACTATTTAGCATTAGCCCATATCTGCTAATGAAATAGAAATATTCATTAATAGTCTCCCAACCAAAAATGCCCAGGACCAGATGGGTTTAGTGCATAGTTTTATCAGACCTTCAAAGAAGACCTAATACCAATACTCCTCAAACTATTCCACAAAATAGAAACAGAAGGTACTCTACCCAATTTGTTCTACCAAGCCACAATTACTCTTATACCTAAACCACACAAAGACCTAACAAAGAAAGAAAACTTCAGACCAATTTCCCTTATGAATATCAATGCAAAAATACTCAATAAAATTCAATAAAGAATGTATCAAACGATCTTCCACCATGATCAAGTACACTGCATCCTAGGGATGCAGGGATGCAGGGATGGTTCAATATATGGAAATCCATCAACTTAATTCACTATATAAACAAACTCAAAGAAAAAAAAACAGTATGGTCATCTCCTTAGATGCTAAGAAAGCATTTGACAAAATCCAACATCCCTTCATGATAAAAGTCTTGGAAAGATCAGGAATTCAAGGCACATACTTAAACATAGTAAAAGCAATATACGGAAAACAAGTAGCCAACATCAAACTGAATGGAGATAAACTTGAAGCAATCCCACTAAAATCAGGGACTAGACAAGGCTGCCCACTCTCTCCGTACCTATTCAGTATTGTACTTGAAGTCCTAGCAAGAGAAATTAGACAACAAAAGGAGATCAAAGGGATACAAATTGGAAAGAAAGAAGTCAAATTATCACTATTTGCTGAGGATATGATAGTATACTTAAGTGACCCTAAAAATTCCACCAGAGAGCTCCTAAACCTGATAAACAACTTCAGCAAAGTAGCTGGATATAAAATTAACTTAAGCAAATCAGTGGCCTTCCTCTACACAAAGGATAAACAAGCTGAGAAAGAAATTAGGGAAGCAACACCCTTCACAATAGTCACAAATAATATAAAATACCTTGGCATGACTTAGTTAAAGCAAGTAAAAGATCTGTTTGACAAAAACTTCAAGTCTCTGAAGAAGCAAATTGAAGAAGATCTCAGAAGAAGGAAAGATCTCCCATGCTCGTGGATTGGCAGGATTGGTATAGTAAAAATGGCCATCTTGCCGAAAGCAATCTACAGATTCAATGCAATAACCATCAAAATTCCAACTCAATTCTTTAAAGACTTAGAAAGAGCAATTTGCAAATTCATCTGGAATAACAAAAAACTCAGGATAGCCAAAACTATTCTCAACAATAAAGGAACCTCTGATGGAATCACCATCCTAGACCTTAAGCTATACTACAAAGCAATTGTGATTAGAAACTGCATGGTATTGGTACAGTGACAGGCAGGTAGATCAATGGAACAGAATTGAAGACCCAGAAATGAACCCACAAACTTATGGCCACTTGATCTTTGACAAAGGAGCTAATACCACCCAGTGGAAAAAAGACAGTATTTTCAAGAAATGGTGCTGGCTCAACTGGAGGTTAGCATGTAGAAGAAGGCAAATTCATCCATTCTTATCTCCTTGTACAAAACTCAAGTCCAAGTGGATCAGGGACCTCCACATAAAGCCAGATACACTCAAACTAACAGAAAAGAAAGTAGGGAAGAGCCTTGAGCACATAGGCACTGGGGAAAATTTCCTAAACAGAACACCAATAGCTTATGCTCTAAAATCAAGAATTGATAAATGTGACTTCATAAACCTGCAAAGCTTCTGTAAGGCAAACGACACTGTCAATAGGAAAAAATGGCAACCAACAAATTGGGAAAAGATCTTTACCAGTCCTATATTTGATAGAGGGCTAATATCCAATATATACAAAAAACTCCAGAAGTTAAACTTTAGAGAAACAAATAACCCTATTAAAAATGGAGTACAGAGAGCTAAACAAAGAATTCTCAACTGACAAATACCGAATGACTGAGAAGCACCTAAAGAAATGTTCAGCATCCTTAGTCATCAGGGAAATGCAAATCAAAACAACCCTGAGATTCCACCTCACACCAGGGCAGAATGGCTAGGATAAAAAACTCAGGTGACAGCAGATGCTGGCAAGGTTGTAGAGAGAGAAGAACACTCCTTCATTACTGGTTGAATTGCAAGCTGGTACAACCACTCTGGAAATCAATTTGGCGGTTCTCCAGAAATTGGACATAGTTCTACCAGAGGACCCAGCTATACCACTCCTAGGCATATACCCAGAAGATGCTCTAACATGTAATAAGGACACATGCTCCACTATGTTCATAGCAGCCTTATTTATAATAGCCAGAACCTGGAAACAACCCAGATGTCCCTCAACAGAGGTCTGGATACAGAAAATGTGGTACATCTACACAATGGAGTACTACTCAGCTATTAAAAGCAATGAAGTTATAAAATTCTTGGGGGAATGGATGGACCTTGAGAATATCATCCTGAGTGATGTAACCAATCACAAAAGAGCACATATGGTATGCATCCTCTGATAAGTGGATATTAGCCTAGAAGTTTGGTAAAAACCACAAACCATAAGAAACTCAAGAAAAAGGAAGATCAAAGTGAGGATACTTCTATCCTTCTTAAAAGGGGGGAACAAAATGCCCATGGAAGGAGTTGTAGAGGCTAACTATGGAGCAGAGACTGAAGGAAGGACAATTCAGAGACTGTTCCACCTGGGAATCCTTCCCATATTCAATCATCAAATCTAGACAGTATTGTGGATGCCAGCAAGTGCTGGATGACAGGAGCCTGATATAGCTGTCTCCTGAGAGGCTCTGACAGTACCTGACTAATACAGAAGTAAAGACTCACAGTCATCCATTGGATTGAGTACAGGGTCCCCAATCAAGGAGCTAGAAAAAGGACCCAAGGAGCTGAAGGGTTTGCAGCCCCTTAGGACGAGCAACAATATGAACTAACTAGTACCCTCAGAGCTCCCAGGGACTAAACCACCAACCTAAGAGCACACATGGTGGAACTAATGGCTCCAGCAGTATGTGTTTAGCAGAGGATGGCCAAGTTGGTCATCAATGGGAGGAGAGGATCTTGGCCCTGTGAAGGTTCTATGCCCCAGTGTAGGGGAATGCCAGGGCCAGTAAGCAGGAGGGGGTGGGATGGTGAACAGGGCGAGGGGGAGGCAACAGGGGATTGTTTTAGTTTTTGTTTATTTTATTTTCTTTCTTTCTTTCTTTCTTTCTTTCTTTCTTTCTTTCTTTCTTTTTCTTTTTTTGGAGGAGAACCTGGGAAAGGAGATAATGTAAATAAAGAAAACATCTAATAAAAAAATCGAAAAAAAAAGAAAAATATGTTACATTTAAGGACAAAGATATGAAAGGATGAAAACTTTCAGTACACATGTAGGAATTATAGAAGATACAATAAGATGTTTGTGCATATATATGTCCACATATATATAAAACATATATAAGATATATATTAATATAGTGATATAATTTACAATAATACATATACATATTTCATGATATATTATTAGTATATTAATACAATATGTATTGTATTACTAGATGTTAATATTAGTATATTAATACAATATGTATTGTATTACTAGATGTTAATATTGTATTACTAGATGTTAATAATTTTATATTATATATTCAGTATATATTGTATCCATATTATATAGATATTATATGTGCATATATGTGTGTATATGAGTCACAACGCTCAGGAAATAGAATAATGTAGAAATAATATTTTAAAAAATGACTGAAAATATCTGACAAATTTGAGGATTATGAATCACAGTTTTGACAGTATCACATCAAACTTTTCAGTGTATTGAATAGTAAACATATCAAGAGTAAGAGAAGGTCTGCAAAGAAGCAGTGATTAAATCAATATCTAAATCTTAATAAAATGAAAAAAATTATAGGCCACTAATACCCAGTGTAGATGTAAATATAGTAAATGAAATATTTCTAAATTACTCCAATGGTATTATAGGGGTTTACAATATTACATCCATATTGGGTTAATTGTAGAATGGAAGATTAGGCTTCTTGATAATATATTAATATAATTTATTGCAGACAAAGGAGAAATATAAATTGATTATTTTAATAAAAGAAAAATAAGTTGGCAAAATAACTTGGAGTTGTAGCTCAGTTTGATTAGTATTTGTCAAGCAAGCACAAGTCCCTGGGTTTGTTCCCCAGCATGACACAAACAAAGAATAGCAGTACATATCTACTTGTGACAGCAACACAAGGGGACAGAGTCAGGAGAAACATAAATTCAAAATCATTTTAGCTACATAATGATTTTAAGGCCAACCTAGAATGCACGAGACCCTCCCTCAAAATAAATAGTAAGAGAAAAAGAAATAGGAAGAATATCTTTAAATTAGTATATTTTAAGCATATTTATATAGGGATTTGTGCTATTCCATGCTATCTTAGCTCTCTCTAGAAAAGGAAGGGTAATTTATCATTCCTTATTTTTTTCTTCAAATCTTCAAATTCTTAAAAAGTAAAACCCTCCTATATTGGCAAAAGGATAAAATTTTCATTTTTCTAAGACCTATTCAAGGTAAAGATAAAAGCTATTTGTTTTCCTGTTTAACGGTATTCTGTGAACTACGTTGGGCCATAAGGACGATAAAGCAGAAATGAGCTGTTGTCATGATATATTTTATCTGGAATTTGCCCAGTAGTCCACAAGTCAATTATTCAATTTAGTACGTAGCTTTAGCAGGATTTGTGAAAATAAGACCAGGGAGATCAATATGTAGAATTCAGAATGAATTTCTCTGTATTAGTAATAATAGTCAGATAATTTAAAAATGATCACCTACAGAAGGAAGTAGAAGCTCAAGGTTTGAAGCAAAACTACAGTAATGATATTGGACGTTTATGAAGCAAACATAAGACAGCATCGACAGCGATTCTTTTTGTATGTGTGTGCACACGTGTGTGCTCATTAGTGTGAGGGCAGAAGACTGTATCCTTAGGGTGTTATTTCTCAAGGGTGGTCACATGCCTTTTTGAGACAGGATTTTTCAGTGGCCTGGAAATCACCAAGTGAGCTAGGATACTGATAGAAACCCTGGAAGTTGAGTTGACTCAGTTTCTTGTGGTTTCAATAGCAACCAGAACCCTCCATCCCACCTCCCCCGCCCCCTCCCATTCTTTATGTGGATGCTTGGAATTGAGTTCAGGTCCTGGTAGATGCAAGGCGAGCATTGCTAATGACTGAGTTACCTCCTTAGCCCCTGAAAATTTCAAGATCATAAGGAAATGGGATAATGAACAATGTTCATGCACAAGACAGAAGATGCAAAGCCATCAGCCTGTCAATGCTCCCCACAGTGACTGACAGTTTCAACGAAGCTCCTGTCAAACCACGGAGTAGTTATAAAAATATTGTGTTTGCATGTAACTTGACATGTCAATTTGAAAATTTTATGAAAATGGAAAAAAAGAAAAAAACACACCAGTTAAGACACAACAGATGATGACTGAACAGGAGAGATTTGCTTTGGTCTAAAACAGAAATTTGTGTTAGATCTATAGTAATTAAGCCAGGGTAGCTCTCTACAAGAATAGACCACTGGTTCCTTGGATGAGAATGAACTCTTGCAAAGAGCCTGATGGAGAAGGTAAGATTGTTTTGTGAGAAGTTTATGCATCAGAGCAGTGGGAACAGAGCAGGAAGACCTTTAATATAAAAATGTATTTGTACAATAAGGTGGTGTATGAGAGAAAAATGTGATTTGAACCTCACAGCACATGTGAAAATCAGTCCCTGGAGGAATAGCTATAAATGTGAAAAATAACTTCAAAATTCCTTAAGAAGGTAATAAATATAGCCATGACTTGGGATAGAAAATTGCTAAAGATTTAATAATTTCGATGAAAAGATTCGACTGCTGACTTTGTAAAACTAACAACTTTAAAACACTTATTTTAAGTTTTACTTTTGCATGAGCCTGCATGTGCATATATAGTATATGTCCACGGAGGCGCAATAGTTATTGGTGGTTGTAAGCCATGAGTGTGACTGGCAGAAATCAATCTTGGGTCCTCTGGAAGAACAGCTCTCTCCCCACCACTATTCCCTTTCTCTAGGCCCCAAATAAACAAGTTTCTATGTGAAGGGTGCTCAAAACGTAAAATTAGTCAGGAGCTTATATTTATGTTCTAAACATTTCCAAATATGTGTATATATAATATATATATATTATATATATATGGACATTTCATAGGTACTAATAGCCAAGCAACCTCAGAGTAATGTCATAGAGAGGCATGAGTTCCAGTAGAGTCTGCATGTTGGATATTTCCCCAGATCTCCTGTGCTTATGGTGTGATTCCCTTCCTGGGAATCACAGCCATTATGTAATGATGTAATGGAGAAGTGGGACCTAATGGGAGCTTCTCTGGTCATGGAGGTCATGACCCTACTCCCCAAGTGCTATGTGGGTCCTTGGTCTTATTCTCCTTTCGTTACCTGTGTCAGTACCCATGCCAGTTTGCTCCTGCCAACTCTGATGGCCTGGTGTGCTATCTCAGCACAGGAAGAAAGCAACAGGGCCAATCGATCATTAACTGGAGCCTCCAAAAGTGTAACCTACAATGCACCTTTCCCCTTCATAATTGATTATCTCGGGTATTTGAGTCCAATGATTAAACACTGCCTGACATTGTATGATGACAAAAAGGATAGTTATGCACTTTTATATGCTCATCAAAATAGTTAAATATGACAACTGAAGTTTCTAAGTGTTTGCAAGACTAGAAGATACTGGAAGTTGATACAAGACTGGTCATTGACCATCTTGAAAAGAAAAGAAAAGAAAAGAAAAGAAAAAAGTTTGTCTTTCATTTTTTATTTGTAACAACAGTCCATTTTGGAGGGAAGTTGGGGTAGGAACTGAAGCAGACATTTTCTAGAAATGCTGTTTACTGGTTTGATTTTCACGATTGGCTTAGCTTTCTTTCTTATACAGCCCAGGACCACTTGTCCAGGAGTGGTGTTGATCATAGACTTTTGGGCCCTCTGACGTCACTCAAGACAATTTTCCACAGATATGGCCATAGGCCAGTCTACCCTGGGAAGTCTCTCAACTGAAAGTCCCTCTTCCCAGGTTCCTCTTGGTTATGTTGAGTTGACAAGAGAACTGACCAGGACACTCCTTAATTTGGAAGGTTCAGAAGACTAAGCACCCTTGGGATAGAGAAGTCCGTCTAAACAGGTTTCCAGTATGTTTCTGCTTCTGTGGCTCAATTGACCCCTCTTTTGATTAATGGAAGCAAATTTTCCATAATGAAAATTATTATTATAGGAATTTAGCCATTTTTAAGCAAACCAAAGGATAGGAGGTGATTTCACAGGGTGGTTGAACACACAATTCTAGATGTGAGTTTAGATACAGTGTTTTCCTATGTGTTTGATTGTGTCTAAGGATCTATGAAGCTTTAATTTCACTGTCCTTAGTACATTGGACATTGTGCGAGGTTGTTGGTGTAGCTCCACCATAAGACACTTGACCAGAATGACCAAGACTCTAAGTTCTGTTCCTTGAATCACTCATAGAAGTCTATCTCATGAATACTTTTAAAGAATAAGATACAATCTACATACATTTTAAAAACAGCTTCTTGGGGGTCAGCAAGATGGTTCAATAGGTAGAGGCACTTAAACACAGGCTCCAAATCCTGAGTTCAATCTCAGGGACCCAAAAGATAGCAGGAGTAAACCAACCCTGAAGAGCTGACTTCTGATCTCCGTGTGCTTGCTCAAACAGTACTACACTCATTGAGAGTGTTCCTCAATGGCTCCTGGCGATAACCACTACTAAACACATGCGAATGGCTGAACTCTTGAAAGCCCAAGGGGCTTTTAAATCTACCCAAACAGAATGTGATCAATTTTATGTATTTTCTTATTGGTGAGGATTAATAAAATTGGGATACCTTCTACTTAAACATACTTAGCCCAGCAAAATCTTTTGTTAGCTCGCTCTATGCCAGAGCCCATTGCTTTGCCTGTTTGTTCTGAGTATTTTTCAAATGTGGCTTGCATGCCAGCTTTGACTGAGGTTACAAACGAGCGTGATGACCTGGAGAAAAATGACGAGGAATCTTTGAAAGGGGCTCAGGCGCTGGGCTTCGGTGGTGGCACACGCCTTTCATCCCAGCACTTGGGAGGCAGAGGCAGGCAGATCTTTGTGAGTTTGGTCCAGCCTGGTCTACAGAGTGAGTTCCACAATAGCCAGAGCTACACAGAGAAGTCCTGTCTCGAAAAGCCAATAAACAAACAAACACATACACACACACACACACACACACACACACACACATACACTCCCATCTCTATCAATACTATTTTTGGCAGCAGGTTCCCACACAGGATAAAACTTATTTATTTTCAAAACAAACAAACAAACAAACAAACAAGAAAATAAACTAAAACCTTATTCTTTTTCAATGGCTTCTGAAAGCTGTCAGCGCAGTGGGTGAAACTGTTCATTACCTTTGTACTAAATGAGAGGGTGGTTACATGAGAGAAAGTCTTTCTGTGACCCCACCGACCCCATCCTGGATTATAGAGGAAGAAATGTCCCACCAGACAGCTATTCTAATCTGAGATACTGTGGCTGACCTAAGTCACCTGTCCGCAGCGTGCTATGTGAACAGAGAAGTGAAATCTGTTCTTAGAATTCAGAGAGAAGACGGCCACAAATCATCACATCCTAGATGAGCCCCTTCTAGTTGGCAGGCGCTCTTTAATGCTTTAAAAGTTTAATACTCTCTGGAGAGGAGTTAAATGCAGTTTTAAGTGCCACTTGTTGTACGTTCTGGGAAAGTACAGAAGAGTGGGAACATTAAGGTCATGGCGCGTTGTTATTGAAAATGAATCCCTTTTTGTCTCCATTTCACAGTCTTCATATATTTTTCATAAAATAGGTCCATCTATGTTTTAAGATTTATGATCTTATGTTTTGGTTCTGTCCTTTTCTAGTGTGCTGGCTGGCTATTATTTCTTCCTTCTGAGAGTTTGCCCAAGAGCTGGTGGTCTGTTTTTATTTTCTAAGGTTTTAGTAAAAATAAATTAGTGAAAAATAAAAATGGAGAAAGACATAGCTATAGAAAAATTATCTATTCTATATACAATAGAGGGCAGTAGCAGAGTGAAAGCTTTGTAATGAAGCCGAGGAGGGCCCAAAATTTCGAGGTGGTATGAATGTTCATGCATGGTGGAAAAAGATCTAATTCTTCTATGAGTATCCTTGGGCTCAGCTAACACAGATTTGTGTGTTTTTTTCATGTACAGGTAAGGAGTTCGAAATGGCTTTGCTTTTATCCTTTCTTATCTGCAAACGTTGGCAACAGCTACTTAGCACAAGACTAAGTTACTGAATGCCTACAGTGTGGTTTGGAGGGTAGTAAAAACAAGGTCTTCGCTCTTTCATGATCACCTTTGGTCCATCTCTGCCTGTTCACGGGCTCTTTGAAGATCTGATGCCACTTCAGATAGCTTTCTTGTCATAAGCCTTCGTACTCATGTATGGACTCTGCTTCAGTTCCTGTCTTGAATTCCTTCCTTGGATTTCCTCCATAATGGCCTGTGACCGGTGGGATGTAATAGATCATTTCCTCTCCAACAAAGCAAGCAAGCAAGCAATTTCAAGATCTCCCCCAAACCAAGATCTTTCCTCTCTTTCCAAGTCAATAGCATTTCATGCTTTTGAAAATGGAGAAAATATTCTGCTGTGTGTGACTCTGTTCAAAGTCACTTCAGAGCTACAGATGTCCCCTTCTTAGCCTATTTTTTTTTTTTTAAGAAATGAATAGCACTGACAGAGCAAATGTTTTTTGACATGTAAGGACAAGGCATTTTTACCTGTTTCTTATCTAGGGAAGGACTTCTGGTCACACCACACTGGAAAGACATGATGAGACACAGCAAGGAAGCCAGACATCTTTTTTTTTTCTTTTAATAATATCACTCCCACAGTAACCTAGTAACCCAGTATTCTGTTAATACACGAACTGATTGTCCTACTTATAGGGGCAGAATCCTCAGGACCCAATCAAGTTCCATCTGACCCTACTGCTAAGAATTTTCAAATACACATTTAAGCGTTGTGAGAGTCTTGCTAGAGGCAGGCAGATCACATGCCTTTACACTCAAAATTAAACATATGCGATCAACTTTCTGAATTCTCTGCTGCTTGTTAGTCAAACAAAATGATTTTGTTTACCTTTGTATGCATGGTGCTTAGACACGCCTGTTGCTCAGAAGGCAGTGCGTGGTTGTTAGATAGTTGGTAAACAGCTAACTGGTCTCATCACTGATAAATTCTACTAGTGATCTAGGTGTCCAAGGTGAAGTAAGATCTCAATAGTGTTTGGCAGGCGTTTGTAACATTAGCACTGGAAACTCAGAAGCTGAGGTCTTCATAGTCACTTAGCTGGCTTAGGTGTCTTCATGCAACTGACTATGTAAAATACCCGAATAAAGTCGAAAGGTTATTTGTATTCATAGCTCCCAGCTCATCATGGTAGAAAGATGATGGCATTGGGAGATGAAAACGTTGCGCATTGTATCTATTGTCAAAGCAGTGGGAGATGAATGCTGATGATCAACTCCTTCTCTCTCTCTCTCTCTCTCTCTCTCTCTCTCTCTCTCTCTCTCTCT